>CAUYUJ010003667.1:0-20000 GCA_963575745.1 Prorocentrum cordatum
GAGCGGGTCGGAGCAGTTCCTGGTCCAGGACGCTCGCGCCAGGCGCTCGCCCTGGCGCGCGGCGGGCGGCGCGGGCGTGGCCGCCCTGCTCCTGGCCGGCGCAGGCGCGGGGGCAGCGCGCTTTGCGCTGCGCGGGGCGGCCTCGGACACGGACCGCCTCCAGAGCAAGGCGCAGACGGTGGCCATGCCCCCGCGCGACCAGTGCGCCAGCACGGACGACGACTGCTACAGCCTGGGGTGTTGCAACGTTGCGGGCCTGAACTGCTTCGAGACCAAGCCGGGGAAGGGCAAGTGCCTGAAGAATTGCACCCCCAGCGCCTCCCAGCTGTGCGTTCAGACGCAGCCCATCATGGACCCGATCCTCAAGGATGCCGACTGGTACGGCCCGTCATTGTACTGCTTCGCAGTGGTCATGCAGGACATCGGCAGCACAAAGAAGATGTACGACTTGGAGCTGCTCCCGGGAGCATACGGCAGGAAGACCAGCATCTTCGGGTGCGAGAACTGGGGAGTATTCAGCGACAAGGAGGGGGAGGTCGGGCCCGGCGCTCCGCTCGTGAAGCTGGAGGATGCCGACGGGGACTTCCACTTCGCGAAGAGAGAGGAGACCGGCACCTGGCTGAACACGGGCTTGCATTACCAGGCTTGGAAGGCAATTGGGGAAGCCGGCGTGTACAAGAGCGCAAGCTGGGTCGTGAAGGTCGATCCAGACGCGGTGTTCGTGCCGAGCCGCTTGGTGTCTTACCTCTCTAGCAAGGTGGTCCCAGCCAACGGCCTCTACCTCGAGAACTGCAAAGGCGTGAAGTACGGGTGGTTCGGCAGCCTGGAGATCTTCTCGGCGGTGGCCTTCGAGACGCTCCTGGGGTCGATGGCCGCGTGCAAGGGGGGCACCGTCGATTGGAAAACTGGCGTTGACGGAGGCAAGTACGGCCCCATGGGCGAGGATCTGTTTGCGCAGGTTTGCTTGGATACGAACGGCGTCTCTCGTGGAGAGGCATTCGGCACCAAGCTGGACGGAACTTGCGAGGCGGACCGGCCAACCGCCGAGAAGAAAAACAAGAAGTGGAAGCCCACGTGCGACGGCGAGAACTTCCCGGCGTACCACCCGCTGATGAAGCCCGAGGACTATATGGCGTGCTTGGATGCCACCACCAACGCGTTCGGCTACTGAGCGCCCTGCAGCAGGCAGTGAAGCTGCGGTGCGCCAGGCAGAGCTCCCTGTCCGCCTGCCTGCTGCGGCCCGCAGCCGCCTTTTTTTGGTCGTGCAGGCCAGGCAGAGCTCCCTGTCCGCCTGCCTGCTGCGCCCCGCAGCCGCCTTGTTTTGGTCGTGCAGGCATTTTTCGCGCTGCCCTGGCCACTCCTCACCACACAAAGCTGGTGTTGAGCGAAGATGTGTTTGAGGCAGCAGGCAGCCTGGCGCTGCTTAATTATGGGAGTTCCCCATTTTTTCCGGCTCGTTCTGACGGCCTCAGTGGCCAGCGAAAGCATCACCACAGTAGTTTTGCAGTTTCCTGCCGTTGGTCAGCTTCTGCTTTTCCACGGAGGCCTCTGCGGTGCTTTGAGCCTCATATGTGTACATATTTTTCCGATCTGCATCGATGCGGTGAGGGCAACAAAGAACAGGGCTAAAGACGGCAGGGGTGTGTATGTCAGGTGCAACGTTTAGGGGGGGATAGGCTCAGGGGGAGGTGCATCGACCGCCCATCGCCCACTCATCGCCGATATGGGCCCGATGGCCCACCCCGCCCAGGAACGTGCGGACTCGCTGTCGGGGGCCCATCGCCGACCCATCGGCGATGTATCGCGCCGATTGCAGCTCGATGTTGCCCCCCTGAGCCAGTCCCCATCCTGTCGTTGCCCCTCAGCGTGGAGGGGTTCGGGGGGCAGGGCGGGAGGGAGGGCAGGAGGCCAGGCTGGCGGCACCGAGCAGTCGAGGTCGGCTCCCCCTCCCGACCGCCCTGGCCACTTTCCTGGCCAATCTCCCTGTCACCCTCGCGAATTCTAGACGCTTCGTGTAACCCCACCAGCCACTCCAGCAACGATGCGAAGACGAGTTGCCCTGATCAGGGATGCGGAGGAGCATGCCGTGGAATAGTGGGCTGGGTAAGACGTTCTATCTCAAGAGGCGGGAGGATGGAGGAGGAATCGGAATCGGAGGAAGAGGTGGAGGAGTAGGAGGAGGAGGAGGAGGATAAGGAGGAGGAGGAGGAGGAGGAGGAGGAGGGAGATGGGGGAGGGAGAGGAGGAGGAAGGAGGAGGAACAGGCGGATGAGGAAGAGACGGAGGATGATGAGGAGGAGGAGCAGGAGGATGAGGGCGAACAGAAAGGCCAGAAGCCTCTTGGATGCCCTTCGGAGCCTCTTCGCATTTCTTCCGAGAGCTTCGTGCCAGGTGTGCGCCAGGTGTTCAGCCGCGCCAGGTGCGCCACGTTCGGGGCACGTGCAGAATGTGTCAGGTGCGCCTGCGCACGTGACAGCACACATCGGGAAACATGTCGGCCCCCACCATCCTTGTCGAAAACCAATGCCCATCATTGTGTCTGGTGGGCCTGCGCACAGCAGGCCATACGCCACCACCCCCGCCGTCCCTGTCAAAAACCACTTGACAGTGATCGCGGAGTGGCCGAGCATGATCCAGATTTTGCCGCGAGGTGCATTTTGTGTTGGGTGGTAGCCCTGCGCGCAGCAGCAGGCAATATGCTGACACCTCCGCCGTCCCTGTCAACAATTCAAAGTGCTCGCGGGCCTCACGAACATGACTCAAGACTTTGCCCCAAAGTGTACTTCGTGTATTGTTAGTTGACAGGGACGGTGGGGGGGCCGCATCGGATTGGCCGCGCATGCTCCAAATGTGGAGGCAGAGTGCGTTTTGTATTGTTCTTGACGGGCGGTGTGTGTGTGTGTGAGAGAGAGAGAGAGAGAGCATTTTGTCCTCCTGGTTCCTGGTTGGCTGCCGGTCGCCTGGGGGTGGGAGTGTATAGGGAACAGTGATAAGCCCCTCCCCGAAGGTGAATAAGGGGGTTGCAAGTTGGAAGGGAAAACTCCAAACCACTCACGCCCTGGGCTCAAGTCTCCCGAGAGCGAGCAGTGCCTTAACAATGTATTATCGCCAGGACTCCCGATATTATTTTTGCATTTGTTTTCTATCCATATATATACAGAGAGAGAGAGAGTGAGAGCGAGAGAGAAAGAGAGAGAGCGAGAGAGAAAGAGAGGGAAAGAGAGAGAGAGAGAGAGAAAAAAAGAAAGAGAGAGATGGAAAAAGAGAGAGAGAGCAACCACAACGACGTAACAAGCTTTTCACACCATGGCTCGCGAGAGCGAGCGTGACGTGAGTCATCCCGCGCCCGGGCGGGCCGGGGGACCAGGACCACTACCACAAGTGTCGGTGCGGGGGGCCGGGCCCGCTCCTCGGGGCTCCTCGGGGGCCCCAGGTCCACCTCGACAGCGCTCCCGCCGTCGTCGAGGCGGCTCAAGACGGCCTCCAGGAGTCGTGGACGCCCGGCAAGGCGTCTCGAACGGCGCTAGAAGCTTCGAAGACGCCCCAAGTGGCGCTCCAAGACGACACCCGAGAGAGCCCCGAGAGGCACACCTCTTCCCACTCCCTCAGGAAGACGTGCATTGTTAGCATATTTGCTTCCGGGACCTTCACAGCAACACAGACGGCCCAACATGCTCCCTGGACTGCCCTACGACGGCCCAAGAAACCCCCAAGAGGGCCCCAAGACGGCCCCATGGGTCCGAAGACGGCCAAAGGCGTCCAAGACGGCCCGAACGGGCCCAAGGCGTCCGAAGACGGCCAAAGGCGCCCCCGAAGGAACCCAAGAGGGTCCAAAGACGGCCCGACTGTTCGGTGGGGGCACAGGAGGCCGTCACGTGTGACACCTTGTGCCTCCGTGGTTGGAAGAGCCGTGGTGATGATGATGATGGTGGTGGTGGTGGTGGTGGGGATGATGATGATGATGATGATGATGATGATGATGATGATGATGGTGGTGGTGATGATGCTGCTGATGATGATGATGCTTATGATGCTGATGGACATGATGATGATGATGATGATGATGATGATGATGATGATGATGAGGATGATGATGATGATGATGATGATGACGATGATAAGGATGTGGGCTCTGATGGCGGTGGTGGTGGTGATGATGATGCTGCTGCTGATGATGATGATGATGAGGAGGAGGAGGAGCAGGAGCAGGAGCAGGAGGAGGAGGAGGAGGAGGAGGAGGAGGATCAACGGAGGATAAACGGAGGATCAACGGAGGAGGAGGAGGAGGAGGAGGAGGAGGAGGAGGAGGAACGGGAGTCTAGTCACATGAGACAGCTTTCGTCTTCACTACTTGTGGAGCTCTCATGGAACTCGGTTGGGCTGTCTTGGGGCTGTCTTGACCTCCTGTGAGGAAGCTTTGGGGGTCCCTTGGGACCATCTTTGGCCGTCATGGGGGGCACTTGTACGCCGTCTTCGGGCTCTCTTCGGCCGTCTCGGGACCCTCTTGACAGTGTGGTGGGGCCGTCGGGGGGGGCCGTCTTAGGCCGTCGCAAGGCCTTCTATGGCCGTCTAAGGTCCAACGGGAGGCCCTCTTGGGCCGCCTTGGGGTCCTCTTGGATGCCTCTTGGGCAATTGTGGGGTCTCTCAGGCCATCTTGGGACCCTCTTAGGGGCCTCTTGAGGCGCCTCGAGACCATCGTGAAGGCTTCTTGGGCCGTCTGAGCTGACGGACGCTCGAAACGGAGAGGTTGTGAACATCATTCAACAACCAACGGGAACTTACTGATTTTGGCTTCTTCGGGCCCTGTTGAAGGTCCGCTTGTGGCCCTTTTTGGACCCTCTTGGTTGCATCTTGGGCCGTCTTGAGTCCATATTGGACCGCTGGGGGGCCATCTTGGGCAGTCTTCGAGGTCTTTGGGCCATCTTGGTGTTCTCGGATGCCTGCCTGGACCGTCTTGGAAGCTCAGGACACGGACGCATCTTACTTGCACGAGGGATCGTGACGTCAGGACCCCCATCTTTTTTGTACGAGGCCGACCCGTCTAGGTTTGGGCCCGTCGCCGTTCTGGCTCAAAAGCTTTCTGCAGCCAGCCTGATCCGCGAGCACTCCCAGCCACATCCCGATCTGCCACCAATGACCTCGGCCACGGAGCGCATGGAGCTCGCGGAGGTCGGCGGCGAGGCCAGCGGGTCGGAGCAGTTCTTGGTCCAGGATGCTCGCGCCAGGCGTTCGCCCTGGCGGGTGGCGGGTGGCGCAGGTGTGGCCGCCTTGCTCCTGGCCGGCGCAGGCGCAGGGGCAGCGCGCTTGGCGCTGCACGGGGCGGCCTCGGACACGGACCGCCTCCAGAGCAAGGTGCAGACGGTTGCCCTGCCGCCGCGCGACAAGTGCGCCAGCACGGACGACGACTGCTACAGCCTGGGGTGCTGCAACGTTGCGGGCCTGAACTGCTTCGAGACCAAGCCGGGGAAGGGCAAGTGCCTGAAGAACTGCACCCCAAGCGCTTCCCAGTTGTGCGTTCAGACGCAGCCGATCATGGACCCGATCCTGTAGGATGCCGACTGGTACGGCCCGTCATTGTACTGCTTCGCAGTGGTCATGCAGGACATCGGCAGCACAAAGAAGATGTACGACTTGGAGCTGCTCCAGGGAGCATACGGCAGGAAGACCAGCATCTTCGGGTGCGAGAACTGGGGAGTATTCAGCGACAAGGAGGGGGAGGTCGGGCCCGGCGCTCCGCTCGTGAAGCTGGAGGATGCCGACGGGGACTTCCATTTCGCGAAGAGAGAGGAGACCGGCACCTGGCTGAACACGGGCTTGCATTATCAGGCTTGGAAGGCAATTGGGGAAGCCGGCGTGTACAAGAGCGCAAGCTGGGTCGTGAAGGTCGATCCAGACGCGGTGTTCGTGCCGAGCCGCTTGGTGTCTTACCTCTCTAGCAAGGTGGTCCCAGCCAACGGCCTCTACCTCGAGAACTGCAAAGGCGTGAAGTACGGGTGGTTCGGCAGCCTGGAGATCTTCTCGGCGGTGGCCTTCGAGACGCTTCTGGGGTCGATGGCCGCGTGCAAGGGGGGCACCGTCGATTGGAAAACCGGCGTTGACGGAGGCAAGTACGGCCCCATGGGCGAGGATCTGTTTGCCCAGGTTTGCTTGGATACGAACGGCGTCTCTCGTGGAGAGGCATTCGGCACCAAGCTGGACGGAACTTGCGAGGCGGACAGGCCAACCGCCGAGAAGAAGAACAAGAAGTGGAAGCCCACGTGCGACGGCGAGAACTTCCCAGCGTACCACCCGCTGATGAAGCCTGAGGACTATATGGCGTGCTTGGATGCCACCACCAACGCATTTGGCTACTGAGCGCCCTGCAGCAGGCAGTGAAGCCGCAGTGCGCCAGGCATAGCGCCCTGTCCGCTTGCCTGCTGTGCCCCGCGGCCGCCGTTTTTTGGTCGTGCAGGCATTTTTCGCGCTGCCCTGGCCACTCCTCACCACACAAAGCTGGTGTTGAGCGAAGATGTGTTTGAGGCAGCAGGCAGCCTGGCGCTGCTAAATTATGGGAGTTCCCCATTTTTTTCCGGCTCGTTCTGACGGCCTCAGTGGCCAGCGAAAGCATCACCACAGTAGTTGTGCAGTTCTCTGCCGTGGGTAAGCTTCTGCTTTTCCACGGAGGCCTCTGCGGTGCTTTGAGCCTCATGTGTGTACATATTTTTCCGATCTGCATCGATGCGGTGAGGGCAACAAAGAACCAGGCTAAAGACAGCAGGGGTGTGTATGTCAGGTGCAACGTTGAGGGGGGGATAGGCTCAGGGGGAGGTGCATCGACCGCCCATCGCCCACTCATCGCCGATATGGGCCCGATGGCCCACCCCGCCCAGGAACGTGCGGACTCGCTGTCGGGGGCCCATCGCCGACCCATCGGCGATGTATCGCGCCGATTGCAGCTCGATGTTGCCCCCCGTGGAGCCAGTCCCCATCCTGTCGTTGCCCCTCAGCGTGGAGGGGTTCGGGGGGCAGGGCGGCAGGGAGGGCAGGAGGCCAGGCTGGCGGCACCGAGCAGTCGAGGTCGGCTCCCCCTCCCGACCGCCCTGGCCACTTTCCTGGCCAATCTCCCTGTCACCATCCTCGCGAATCCTAGACGCTTCGTGTAACCCCACCAGCCACTCCAGCAACGATGCGAAGACGAGTTGCCCTGATCAGGGATGTGGAAGGGCATGCCGTGGAATAGTGGGCTGGGTAAGACGTTCTCTCCCAAGAGGCGGGAGGATGGAGGAGGAATCGGAGGAAGAGGCGGAGGAGGAGGAGGGAGATGGAAGGAGGAGGAACAGGCGGATGAGGAAGAGGCCGAGAAGGAGGAGTCGGGAGTCGGGAGTCGGGAGTGCCAGGACGAAGTCCAGATGAATAGGAGAGCGGGGCCAAACCCCCCCGCCACTAAGGCCCCTTATGGGCCCCATTCTTCCTCACGAGCTCAGCCTTACTGTAAGCCTTGGGGAATAAACCCCGCTCGATTCGGGAAAGATACTCGGCACGGGTATCGGACACCACCTTGGGGCACAACTTACCCAAACCTAACAATTGTCGGTCCCCGTACATCCCACAGGTGGCGCAGAACCAGACCCCTAGGTCCTGGTGGAAGCGCAACATGTGGGAGGGGTGGGTCCACCCCCCAGCAATGTGCAACCTCGCCCCAGCTGGGAGTCCTCTAAGGGAGCCATCAATAGACACTAGGCGAAAACACTGGGAGCCTCTCCAAGATCTAGCTAGCGAGACAGACGCGGACCCACGGCACCGTCGGCACCTGCGGCCCGTATCATCCAGGGCGTGGCTAGACTCGAAAATCGACACAGTGTCAGCAGACGGCGGCGGCGGGGGTGCAGGGACGGGGGCCGCGAGGCCAGGGGAGAGGGCGGATCCTCCACCAGTGCTCTCGCCGACCGCGGGGCCACGGAGGCCCTTGCCCCCCCGCCGCCTAAACCTACCTACCTGGGAACCATCACTCAGAAGCTTTTCCTCGGCGGCCATCGCGTCAAGCGAGGATCGGAGAATTCGCATTCTAATCCAGAACACTTCCTGTTCGAGAATCATAATCGGGGAACGGACGCTGGCGGGCAAGCGGGCGCGATCAGCGCCATAACATGCCAGGACGTCCGCGAACACATTGCCATGCACGAGCCAACGTTCGGCCTTGCCAGCAACAGTATCTGTGGCTTCCATATGGCTGTGGGTGAAAAGGACAACGACGTGGCCCCGCTCGCGAGGCTTCATGATCTCGCCGATCTGAGCCCACAAATCGCTGTTCTCACCCTGTGGCTGGCGATCGCGGGCCGCGTGCCAGCCGTCAAAGACTGCTTTGTTATCGGTAACGTAGATGAGGAAATCGGGTGCCCACCGAAGGGCACAGAAGAAAGTGAACAACTCGCCACGAGGAACCGTCTGCTGGAGCCCTGGCAGGATCCCTGACAGCGTGCTCGAGAGGATCATCGAGGACTCGTCTTCGAACTGGGCCAAGCCGACGCCGACGCGTCTGAACAGCGGGCTGGAGGAGTCGGCCCCCCCGCTGGCGTCCCCGAACAGAAGAATGGGACGAGCGGCTGAGCCTGGGCCGAACCCCTCCGACAGCGCGTCATCGTGAGAGCCCCACCAACTCTCGTCCATCGGCGGCGACGGCGCCTGCATGCGCCCCGCTGGCAGCAGCCCACGCAGCCACAGGGCCTCCTCGGCCTCATGCTGGGCGCACGCCTGCGGGTAAAGGAAGTCCGACTGCACGTAAGCCTCCTCCCCGCAGTTGGCCTTGCAGCCCCAGATGCGGTGGAAGGGGGTCTCTGGCGCGCACCTGCAGCGAGCGCAAATCGGATCGACCGTGACCCGACGCGCTGCATCAGCCCGTCGCTGCCTTGGCCAGCTGCCGCCCGCGGCGACGGAGACCAAGAGCTCCGCCAAGCGGCGCCCGCGCGGCGCCTGCGCCAGCTGGCGGAGCAGCTGCCGCATGGAGGTGAGCTCCGTGCCGCCGCCGAGGCCGCCTCCGCAAAAATGCCGCTCCGCCTGCTGCCAGAGGAGAGCCTCGGAGGCGCGGTCGAAGTCCACGAAAAACTGCTTGAGCCCATTGAGCGCCATGACGTCCGAGTAGCACTCTTCGGGGAAGCGCCATTCGGTGCCGTCGGCCATGACCCACAAGGTGGGCGTCTTGGGGTCCCACTGCCGCTCCAGCAGGTACACGATCACCGCAGACATGGGACCGCGAACGTGCCTGGAGCGCCGGCCTGCTGGGACCGAGCGGAGGCGACTGACCACCGACTGCCATGCACGATGAACGCCGCCTCGAATGCCTGGGGTGGTGAGCCACTGCTTCAGCCAGAATTCCAAGCACTCGTGAGGAAGCTTGATGCCTGGATCCTGCAGCGGCTCCTTGATGGCCATGAGGGTGGTCTTGCATAAGCCACGGCCCCCGCCGCTCAAGACGGCGGCCAAACTCCTTCTGAAATAATCCATGTGGGTGCCGAACGTGCCGAAGATCTGGTGACCGTAGTTGCCAGCGGCAGCGGCGCTGGTACGCTCAAGCCTGCTCGTGACAGTGAAAGTCTTGGCAGCTCTGGCGTAGCGGCGGATCTTGGAGTGGAGCTTCGCATGCTTGGCAACTCTCTTGCGACGGCTCTGCCTAGCGTGGCGTGTGCCGCCGCCCTGATCAATGCCAAGGAAAGGAGCCTGACGAACCGCGCGCACCAAGAACCCACGAGCGCGCAGGCGGCGAGAGATCTCAACCGCATCGCCGTGGACCGAGCAAACGATGACAGACTTGGGCGAGACGTCCAGCTTCCACTTAGCCATCTCGTCGCACGTGTCTGCCAAGCATGCCGTGACCTTGGTGCGGAGATGGCTGCTTGGTCCAATCATGCGCTGGGAGAGGTCGTCCACCCAAATCCTGTGGCTAAAAGACACATGAACGGTAGAAATCTTCGCGAGCACAAAATGAACCATACATTTAGCAAATCGAGTGCCTCCTCGGAGGCCTTGAATGATGGAGTGCTCGACGGTGAAAGGGTCGCACACGGCGCCAAATTGCTCCAGCGTGCGCGGAGCCATGCATTGGGCGACCTCGAGAAAGAGCACCGCAGGTGGGTATCCCAGGCGCAAGGCCGCGCCGAGGAGCAGGTCCCACTGGATGGCGTCGTAGAAGCCCTTCACGTCCAGCATGCCGTGGGCCGAGGCGAGCTTCATGGCAGCGGCCACCTCGTCCCCCAGCGTGCGGAAGAAAGCCTCCTGAAGGGAGGCGTTGCCCAGGACGGCTGCGTCCCAGCCCTCCTCGGCGACGCTGGCCCATTCCCGTGCGTGCACCTCCCGCACGAGAGACCAGAGCCTCCCCATGAGGGAGGTCAGGCCGATGATTCTATCTCCATCGGCCTTCTTCGGGAGAAGCTTCCCGATGATCAACTGAGTCTGCTGCGGCCAGACCAAAGCCGCCTCCAAGTAATTGAAAAGGGCCGCCAGCTCATCAAGGCCAGCGGCTGGGACACGCTCGATGTCCACGGGGGTGAGGCGGTCGGCGCCCATCCCCGTCTTGCACTTCATGCGCCGAGCGGCGGCGCGCACCTCAGCACCTGTGATGGGTGGGAGGGGCTCATCGTGCGCCGCCACTCGCACCTCGTCGACGACCGTCTTCAAGGCCTGAGGGTCGTGAGGATGAGCATTCCAGATGGCCTTCCACTGGCGCGCCTTGGCGTCGAGGATGTCCTTGGGATGCACGAGGGTCGAGCTGCCAACGACGATCTCTTGGCGAGGGAGGGCATCCTCGCGCAGCGAGCGGTACACCGCGCCGCTGGCCTTGGGGTCGGTGAGCCAAGCCTTGAAATCACTGAGGGACTCCCTGATGGCGCGACGGTGGGCCCTCTGCTCGATGCGACCTGCCAGAACCTGAAGCGCCTCCAGCACGCGGGCCGTGCAGCCACCGACGTTCAACAGAAGACCGATCCACTCGTCAAACTTGGGCTCGTCGGCCCTGAGCAAGCTGGCTACACCTTCAGGTAGATCGCTCGCAAGATGGAGACAAGCGCGATGTAGCTGGACCAGCTGCTTCACGCCGTTGTCACGACCAAGGTGACGTACAATCTGATGTAGTATGGATGAAACTCTCTTCCACCAGGCTGTCACTTGGTCCCGGAGTGGGACCTCGCGCTGCCGACCACTATGGCTGACGGGCTCGACCACGAAACTGCAGCCCACAGCCCTGCACGTGCCAACAGCGGCGGGCAACTGATGGTGCGAGAGAATGGCCTGCTCAAGAGTGGAAACCCACTGGCCGTACCACAAGCTAGCTGATTCCCTGTGCTGGGAGTTGAGCCAAAACACTACGGAGGAGGATGAGGACGGGTGAGGGTCCCACGGGGACGTGCCCATATTTTGCTCACGGCACCGTGCCCAAACCTCGGCTGGGATGTGAAACGATGGCTCGACCTTTGACGTAGGGACTTCCTTAAAGGGGGGGGTTAAACTCGAGACGCAACCTTTGGCTGGGGGGGGTGGACCCTGAAAGACACTATTACTGCAAGCTGGCTCAGACGTATCACGAGAAGTGACGATGCTGACGACCGACGGCTCGCTTTTACTCTGGACCTGACAGAACGCGTCTTCAGAAGCCCACGGGTCCTCCTCATCTGGCCATTGGTCGACCTCGGGAGACTCGTCACAAAACTGAACAGAAACTGATATGGATTGGCTGCAAGAGTGATCTTGGGAGCTCGTCTGGCCCCCGACATGTTCTCCGAACAGCACCTGAATCTTTTCACATCTGGTGGCTTGGGCAAGCTCCGCTTTGACTTGCTTGCCAAGCTTGGCTACAGAAGATTTGGAACCAAGAGTGGGCAGCGTGCACGGGCGAGCAACCTGGGGCAGGCGGCTGGGACAGACAAGCCTGCGCGTCAGGAGCTGGTGCCCTTGGCTGCGGATGGTCATGGAGAGGCCGATGTGCGGCCGCCACGGAGTGTCCAGCCGCGGCTGGAGAGAGACGATGTACGGGATGGCGGCCTCGCTGACGATCGCGTAGTCCAGCATGCTCCCCAGCTTGCTGGCGTCGCAGGTGTAGGAGACCCCCTCTGGCGTGATGATGTGGCCGAACACCTGGTCCAGGAACCCAGACGCGATGACGGCGGGCGGCTCCACGTTCCAGTCGCCCAGGCAGATCCACGGCAGCCGAAGGCTGCTGAGCAGAGCGCCAAGACGATAGAAGCGAGCCAAGTTGCGGCCTGTCAGGCCGACCCCTGTGAAACCGTAGCAGATGCACAGGATGCGAGAAAAGCCGTTGCAGTGGATGACGGTGGCTACGAACCCGTCGAGCGCCGAAAATCCAGGAGCCCGCAGGGCTGTGGTGGATCTGGCCTCGTGTAGCGTTTCCACTTGAAGATGCCCCCTTGAGAGAAGCCGCTCTCCACCTTCATTGGCTTTATCAATAGTACTAAGAGACTGGTGGCGTCCGCTGGGCCGAGCCGCGTTCGCCAAGAGACGGAGACCAGCACCACGAGCACGAGCATCCCACTTGCGCAGCTATGACTCTGTGACTCAGGAATATGAGTCTCTGCAACCCCAATGTACGCATGCGTGGCAGTGATGGAATCTAAGAATGACCATGCTGAATCGCCCATGGTCGTGACGTTGCCGAAGAATATGCGACTAACTGCTGGGGCGGCCTCGGCCGCCAACAAAACTGGCGCCTGGGGCTGCGGGGTCGCTACCGCTGCCACAGGGGGGCTGCTGGCAGCCCCAGGCGCAACCCATCAGGCCTTGGCCTTGGGCTTGGCGGCGCCGCCCTTGGCTCCGCCCTTGGCGCCGCCGCCTGCTGCGCGCTGCCCGTCCGCCGCCGCCGCAGCCGCGAACTTGGCAGCTGAGAGTCGCTGCGCCTCCTGCTCCACCGCCGCCTCGTGCTCGGCCGAGCCCGCGCCCGCGGCGCCCGAGGAGCTGGCTGCGCCGCCGCCGCCGCCGCCGCCAGCAGCCCCACCAGGCTGCGCCTCAGAGCCGCCTGCGGGCTGGGGGGCGGCCCCAGCTGCGCCTTGGGCCGCCGAGCCGTCCTGCGCGCGACGCTTCTTGGTCATGCGCTCCGAGATGGCTGCCTTAACCTCCGCTGCCTTGCGAAGCCACTCCTGTACCTCCGCGTTCTTGTTCGAGAACATGGCCTGCATCTTCTCGAGCTCCTGCTTAATGCTGCGCAACTGGGTGCGCTCGGACTCCTCGACCTGGTCCAGATCGTCGAAGAGCTTCGTGTCCCACTTCACCTCGAAGGCGGGCCGCTTGCCGCTGGCGGTCGCACCGTCGAGCCCCGCTGCCCGCGCCAGCGCCTGCGCCGCCTGCCTCTTGCCGATCTCGGCGGAGGCGAGGGCACGCGCCGCGAGCTGCTCCCTCTCTTCGGCGGTCTGAAGAGCCGCCCTGAGGCGGTGGACATTGGCGCCTGATCATGCTTGTGGTTGGCGTCCTTCCAGACGCCCTCCGCCTTCGAGACCAGCACGGCCTCCGACGGCGGCGGCGGCCCCTGGTCGCCCTTCGTCGCGAGGGCGTCGATCTTGGCCTGGAGCGACGCCCTGAGGTCCACGTCCGTGACGGGGGTGGCCTCGAGCGCTGCCTTCAGGTGGTCCGCGACTGAGGGCGCCGCGGGCTTGGGCTCCTGGACGACGGGCTGCTGGTCGCGCTTCCTCGACTTGGGCGAGAACAGCACCACCTTCTTCCCGCACGCACAGAAGCACTGCTGGCGAATGAGAATGTCGTTGTACTCCGCGCGTTGGCACGCGCCGCAACGGCTCCACTGGCGAGCCGCCGTCATTGCTGAGAAACTGAAAACGCTGGCTTTGGTCGGCAGGTGGTCCGTGGGGAGATCGGACGGCCTGCAGTGCCTCGAGCGCCCCGTGCAGGCACCAGCGTCGGCCCCAAATCTGGTTGGAGCCCAAGTGGCTTGAGGGGCCGAGAAGGAGGAGGAAGATGAGGATGAGGAGGAGGTGGAGGAGGAGGGCGAACAGAAAGGCCAGAAGCCTCTTGGATGCCCTTCGGAGTCTCTTCGCATTTCTTCCGAGAGCTTCGTGCCAGGTGTGCGCCAGGTGTGCCGCATACTGCAGCCGCGCCAGGTGCGCCACGTTCGGGGCACGTGCAGAGTGTGTCAGGTGCGCCTGCGCACGTGACAGCACACATCAGGAAACATGTCGGCCCCCACCATCCTTGTCGAAAACTAATGCCCATCATTGTGTCTGGTGGGCCTGCGCACAGCAGGCCATACGCCACCACCCCCGCCGTCCCTGTCAAAAACCACTTGACAGTGATCGCGGGGTGGCCGCGCATGATCCAGATTTAGCCGCGAGGTGCATCTTGTACTGGATGGTAGCCCTGCGCGCAGCAGCAGGCAATATGCTGACACCTCCGCAGTCCCTGCCAGAAACTATTCAAAGTGCTCGCGGGCCTCACGAACATGACTCAAGACTTTGCCCCAAAGTGTACTTCGCGTACTGTTAGTTGACAGGGACGGTGGGGGTGGGCCGCATCGGATTGGCCGCGCATGCTCCAAATGTGGAAGCAGGGTGCGTTTTGTATTGTTCTTGACAGGGGCGGTGTGTGTGTGTGTGTGTGTGTGTGTGAGAGCATTTTGTCCTCATGGTTCCTGGTTGGCTGCCGGTCGCCTGGGGTGGGAGTGTATAGGGAACAGTGATAAGCCCCTCCCCGAAGGTCAATAAGGGGGTTGGAAGGGGAAACTCCAGACCACTGATGCCCTAAAGGGCTAAGGTCTCCCGGGAGCGACCAGTACCGTAACAATATATTATCTGTAGGATTCCCGATAGTGTTTATGTATTTATTTGTAAATCCATACATATATAGATGTATATATATATATATATAGAGAGAGAGAGAGAGTGTGTGAGAGCGAGAGAGAGAGAGAGAGAGAGAGTGAGAGCGAGAGAGTGAGAGAGAGAGAGGGAGAGAGCGAGAGAAAAAGAGAGAGAGAGAGAGAGAGAAAGAAAGAAAGAAAGAGAGAGATGGAGAGAGAGAGAGAGAGAGAAAACAACCAAAACGCCGCAACAAGCTTTTCGCACCATGGCTCCCGAGAGCGAGCGTGACGTGAGTCATCCCGGGCCCGGGCGGGCCGGGGGACCGGGACCACTACCACAAGTGTCGGTGCTGGGGGCCGAGGAGGATGCCCAGCGAGGCGTCTCGAACGGCGCCAGAAGCTTCGAAGACGCCCCAAGTGGCGCTCCAAGACGACACCCGAGAGAGCCCCGAGAGGCACACCTCTTCCCACTCCCTCAGGGAGACGTGCATTGTTAGCATATTTGCTTCCGGGACCTTCACAGCAACACAGACGGCCCAACATGCTCCCTGGACTGACTGCCCTACGACGGCCCAAGAAACCCCCAAGAGGGCCCCAAGACGGCCCCATGGGTCCGAAGACGGCCAAAGGCGTCCAAGACGGCCCGAACGGGCCCACGAAGGAACCCAAGAGGGTCCAAAGACGGCCCGACTGTTCGGTGGGGGCACAGGAGGCCGTCACGTGTGACACCTTGTGTCTCCGTGGTTGGAAAAGCCGTGGTGATGATGATGATGGTGGTGGTGGTGGCGATGATGATGATGGTGGTGGTGGTGATGCTGATGCTGATGATGATGCTGATGATGCTGATGGAGACGATGATGATGATGATGATGATGCTGATGATGATGATGATGATGATGCTGATGCTGCTGCTGATGACCATGATGCTGATGCTGATGACCATGATGATGATGCTGATACTGGTGATGGTGATGATGATGTTGTTGATGATGCTGCTGCTGTTGCTGCTGCTGACGATGATGATGCTGCTTCTGATGATGATGTTCATGGTGATGATGATGCTGATGATGGTGAGGATGATGATGCTGTTGATGATGATGATGACGATGCTGATGACGATGATGTGGCGGCTGCTGCTGCTGATGATGCTGAGACTGATGGTGACGAGGATGAGGATGCGGATGAGGATTCTGATGGTGGTGGTGGTAGTGATGCTGATGATGCCGATGCTGATGCTGATGGTGATGCGGATGCTCATGCTGCTGATGATAGCGATGATGATAATGATTGTGATGATATTGATACTAGTGATGATCATGATGCTTAGGATGATGATGATGATGCTGATGTTGATGGTGACCATGATCGATGCTGCTGATGATGATGAGGATGAGGATGCGGACGACGACGATGTAGATGATGATAATGATGATGCTGATGCTGATGATGCTGCTGATGATGCTGCTGATGATGCTGCTGATGTTGATGATGCTGCTGCCGACGATGGCGATGCTGGAGCTGCTGCTGTGCTGATGGTAATGCTGATGATGCTGCTGATGAGGATGTAGATGATGCTGCTGTTGATAGTACTGTTCATGGTGATGCTGATGCTGCTGCTGATGATGATGATCATGATGATGGCGATGACGATGACGATGACGACGACGAATGATGATGATGATGATGATGACGATGATGGTGGCGGTGATGATGGTGATGATGACGACGACGAAGACGATGAGATGCCGATGATGATGCTGCTGCTGATGATTATGAGGATGCTGATGCTGATTAGTATGGTGCTGCTGCTGTTGATGATGTTTGTGGCGGTGATGATGCTGGTGCTGATTCTTGTGCTGATGATGATGCTGCTGATGCTGATACTTCTGATGATGATGCTGCTGTTGATGATGACGATGATAATGACGATACTGATGCTGATGCTGATGCTGATGCTGATGATGATGATGCTGATGATGATGATGATGACGACGATGATGATGATGATGATGATGATGACGATGATGATGATGATGATGATGATGATGATGATGATGATGATGATGATGATAATAGTGGTTGTGGTGTTGGTGGTGATGCGAATAAGGGTGAGGATGCTGCTGATGATAATGACGATGATACGGCTGCTGCTGCTGCTGATGATGATGATGATGATGATGAGGATGAGGATTCTGATGGTGGTGGTGGTGGTGATGCTGCCGCTGCTGCTGGTGATGACGCTGGTTGTGGTGGTGGTGGTGGTGGTGGTTGTGATGATAATATGGGTGAGGATGCTGCTGCTGCGACTGCTGCTGCTGCTGCTGCTGCTGCTGATGATGATGATGATGATGATAATGATGCTGATGATGCGGCTGCTGCTGCTGATGATGCTGAGACTGATGACGACGAGGCCTAGGATGCGGATGAGGATTCTGATGGTGGTGGTGGTGGTGGTGGTGATGATGCTGCTGATGATGATGAGGAGGAGGAGGCGGAGGAGCAGGAGGAGAAGGAGGAGGAGGAGGAGGAGGAGGACAACTGGATGATAAACGGAGGATCAACGCAGGAGGAGGAGGAGGAGGAGGAGGAGGAGGAGGAGGAACGGGAGTCTCTTGAGTCGCCTTGGGACCATCGTGTAGGCTTCTTGGGCCGTCTGAACTGACGGACGCTCGAAACGGAGAGGTTGTGAACATCATTCAACAACCAGCGGGAGCTTACTGATTTTGGCTTCTTCGGGCCCTGTTGAAGGTCCGCTTGTGGCCCTTTTTTGGACCCTCTTGGTGGCATCTTGGGCCGTCTTGAGTCCATATTGGACCGCTGGGGGGCCATCTTGGGCAGACTTCGAGGTCTTTGGGCCATCTTGGTGTTCTCCGATGCCTGCCTGGACCGTCTTGGAAGCTCAGGACACGGACGCATCTTACTTGCACGAGGGATCGTGACGTCAGGACCCCCATCTTTTTTGTACGAGGCCGACCCGTCTAGATTTAGGCCCGTCGCCGTTCTGGCTCAAGAGCTTTCTGCAGCCAGCCTGATCCGCGAGCACTCCCAGCCACATCCCGATCTGCCACCAATGACCTCGGCCACGGAGCGCATGGAGCTCGCGGAGGTCGGCGGCGAGGCGAGCGGGTCGGAGCAGTTCTTGGTCCAGGATGCTCGCGCCAGGCGTTCGCCCTGGCGGGTGGCGGGTGGCGCAGGTGTGGCCGCCTTGCTCCTGGCCGGCGCAGGCGCAGGGGCAGCGCGCTTGGCGCTGCACGGGGCGGCCTCGGACACGGACCGCCTCCAGAGCAAGGTGCAGACGGTTGCCCTGCCGCCGCGCGACAAGTGCGCCAGCACGGACGACGACTGCTACAGCCTGGGGTGCTGCAACGTTGCGGGCCTGAACTGCTTCGAGACCAAGCCGGGGAAGGGCAAGTGCCTGAAGAACTGCACCCCCAGCGCCTCCCAGTTGTGCGTTCAGACGCAGCCGATCATGGACCCGATCCTCAAGGATGCCGACTGGTACGGCCCGTCATTGTACTGCTTCGCAGTGGTCATGCAGGACATCGGCAGCACAAAGAAGATGTACGACTTGGAGCTGCTCCAGGGAGCGTACGGCAGGAAGACCAGCATCTTCGGGTGCGAGAACTGGGGAGTATTCAGCGACAAGGAGGGGGAGGTCGGGCCCGGCGCTCCGCTCGTGAAGCTGGAGGATGCCGACGGGGACTTCCATTTCGCGAAGAGAGAGGAGACCGGCACCTGGCTGAACACGGGCTTGCATTACCAGGCTTGGAAGGCAATTGGGGAAGCCGGCGTGTACAAGAGCGCAAGCTGGGTCGTGAAGGTCGATCCAGACGCGGTGTTCGTGCCGAGCCGCTTGGTGTCTTACCTCTCTAGCAAGGTGGTCCCAGCCAACGGCCTCTACCTCGAGAACTGCAAAGGCGTGAAGTACGGGTGGTTCGGCAGCCTGGAGATCTTCTCGGCGGTGGCCTTCGAGACGCTCCTGGGGTCGATGGCCGCGTGCAAGGGGGGCACCGTCGATTGGAAAACGGGCGTTGACGGAGGCAAGTACGGCCCCATGGGCGAGGATCTGTTTGCGCAGGTTTGCTTGGATACGAACGGCGTCTCTCGTGGAGAGGCATTCGGCACCAAGCTGGACGGAACTTGCGAGGCGGACCGGCCAACCGCCGAGAAGAAGAACAAGAAGTGGAAGCCCACGTGCGACGGCGAGAACTTCCCAGCGTACCACCCGCTGATGAAGCCTGAGGACTATATGGCGTGCTTGGATGCCACCACCAACGCATTTGGCTACTGAGCGCCCTGCAGCAGGCAGTGAAGCCGCAGTGCGCCAGGCATAGCGCCCTGTCCGCTTGCCTGCTGTGCCCCGCGGCCGCCGTTTTTTGGTCGTGCAGGCATTGTTCGCGCTGCCCTGGCCACTCCTTATCACACAAAGCTGGTGTTGGGCGAAGATGTGTCCGAGGCAGCAGGTAGCCTGGCGCTGCTTAATTATGGGAGCTCCCCATTTTTTTCCGGCTCGTTCTGACGGCCTCAGTGGCCAGCGAAAGCATCACCACAGTAGTTGTGCAGTTCCCTGCCGTGGGTAAGCTTCTGCTTTTCCACGGAGGCCTCTGCGGTGCTTTGAGCCTCATGTGTGTACATATTTTTCCGATCTGCATCGATGCGGTGAGGGCAACAAAGAACCGGGCTAAAGACAGCAGGGGTGTGTATGTCAGGTGCAACGTTGAGGGGGGGAATAGGCTCAGGGGGAGGCGCATCGACCGCCCATCGCCCACTCATCGCCGATATGGGCCCGATGGCCCACCCCGCCCAGGAACGTGCGGACTCGCTGTCGGGGGCCCATCGCCCCTCAGCGTGGAGGGGTTCGGGGGGCAGGGCGGGAGGGAGGGCAGGAGGCCAGGCTGGCCGCACCGAGCAGTCGAGGTCGGCTCCCCCTCCCGACCGCCCTGGCCACTTTCCTGGCCAATCTCCCTGTCACCCTCCTCGCGAATTCTAGACGCTTCGTGTAACCCCACCAGCCAATCCAGAAACGATGCGAAGACGAGTTGCCCTGATCAGGGATGTGGAGGAGCATGCCGTGGAATAGTGGGCTGGGTAAGACGTCCTATCCCAAGAGGCGGGAGGATGGAGGAGGAATCGGAATCGGAGGAAGGGGCGGAGGAGGAGGAGGAGAATGAGGAGGAGGAGGAGGAGGAGGAGGAGGAGGGAGATGGGGGAGGGAGAG
>CAUYUJ010003667.1:25000-27500 GCA_963575745.1 Prorocentrum cordatum
TGTACGACTTGGAGCTGCTCCAGGGAGCGTACGGCAGGAAGACCAGCATCTTCGGGTGCGAGAACTGGGGAGTATTCAGCGACAAGGAGGGGGAGGTCGGGCCCGGCGCTCCGCTCGTGAAGCTGGAGGATGCCGACGGGGACTTCCATTTCGCGAAGAGAGAGGAGACCGGCACCTGGCTGAACACGGGCTTGCATTACCAGGCTTGGAAGGCAATTGGGGAAGCCGGCGTGTACAAGAGCGCAAGCTGGGTCGTGAAGGTCGATCCAGACGCGGTGTTCGTGCCGAGCCGCTTGGTGTCTTACCTCTCTAGCAAGGTGGTCCCAGCCAATGGCCTCTACCTCGAGAACTGCAAAGGCGTGAAGTACGGGTGGTTCGGCAGCCTGGAGATCTTCTCGGCGGTGGCCTTCGAGACGCTTCTGGGGTCGATGGCCGCGTGCAAGGGGGGCACCGTCGATTGAAAACCGCGTTTGACGAGGCAAGTACGCCCCATGGGCGAGGACTGTTTGCCGCAGGTTTTGCTGATACGACGGCGTCTCTCGTGAGAGAGCATTCGGCACCAGCTGACGGAACTGTGCGAGGCGGACCGCCAACGCGCCCGAGAAGAAGAAACAAAAAGTGGAAAAAACCAAGCCCCCCAGGTTCGACGACGCGAGAACTTCCCAGCGTACCACCCGCTGATGAAGCCTGAGGACTATATGGCGTGCTTGGATGCCACCACCAACGCATTTGGCTACTGAGCGCCCTGCAGCAGGCAGTGAAGCCGCAGTGCGCCAGGCATAGCGCCC
Organism: Prorocentrum cordatum; assembly: GCA_963575745.1. Classification (NCBI taxonomy): domain Eukaryota; class Dinophyceae; order Prorocentrales; family Prorocentraceae; genus Prorocentrum; species Prorocentrum cordatum. The sequence continues at coordinate 25,789 of CAUYUJ010003667.1, forward strand.
TGTCCGCTTGCCTGCTGTGCCCCGCGGCCGCCGTTTTTTGGTCGTGCAGGCATTTTTCGCGCTGCCCTGGCCACTCCTCACCACACAAAGCTGGTGTTGAGCGAAGATGTGTTTGAGGCAGCAGGCAGCCTGGCGCTGCTAAATTGTGGGAGTTCCCCATTTTTTTCCGGCTCGTTCTGACGGCCTCAGTGGCCAGCGAAAGCATCACCACAGTAGTTGTGCAGTTCTCTGCCGTGGGTAAGCTTCTGCTTTTCCACGGAGGCCTCTGCGGTGCTTTGAGCCTCATGTGTGTACATTGTTTTCCGATGTGCATCGATGCGGTGAGGGCAACAAAGAACCGGGCTAAAGACAGCAGGGGTGTGTATGTCAGGTGCAACGTTGAGGGGGGGATAGGCTCAGGGGGAGGTGCATCGACCGCCCATCGCCCACTCATCGCCGATATGGGCCCGATGGCCCACCCCGCCCAGGAACGTGCGGACTCGCTGTCGGGGGCCCATCGCCGACCCATCGGCGATGTATCGCGCCGATTGCAGCTCGATGTTGCCCCCCGTGGAGCCAGTCCCCATCCTGTCGTTGCCCCTCAGCGTGGAGGGGTTCGGGGGGCAGGGCGGCAGGGAGGGCAGGAGGCCAGGCTGGCGGCACCGAGCAGTCGAGGTCGGCTCCCCCTCCCGACCGCCCTGGCCACTTTCCTGGCCAATCTCCCTGTCACCATCCTCGCGAATCCTAGACGCTTCGTGTAACCCCACCAGCCACTCCAGCAACGATGCGAAGACGAGTTGCCCTGATCAGGGATGTGGAAGGGCATGCCGTGGAATAGTGGGCTGGGTAAGACGTTCTCTCCCAAGAGGCGGGAGGATGGAGGAGGAATCGGAGGAAGAGGCGGAGGAGGAGGAGGGAGATGGAAGGAGGAGGAACAGGCGGATGAGGAAGAGGCCGAGAAGGAGGAGGAAGATGAGGATGAGGAGGAGGTGGAGGAGGAGGGCGAACAGAAAGGCCAGAAGCCTCTTGGATGCCCTTCGGAGTCTCTTCGCATTTCTTCCGAGAGCTTCGTGCCAGGTGTGCGCCAGGTGTGCCGCATACTCCAGCCGCGCCAGGTGCGCCACGTTCGGGGCACGTGCAGAGTGTGTCAGGTGCGCCTGCGCACGTGACTGCACACATCAGGAAACATGTCGGCCCCCACCATCCTTGTCGAAAACTAATGCCCATCATTGTGTCTGGTGGACCTGCGCACATCAGGCCATACGCCACCACCCCCGCCGTCCCTGTCAAAAACCACTTGACAGTGATCGCGGGGTGGCCGCGCATGATCCAGATTTAGCCGCGAGGTGCATCTTGTACTGGATGGTAGCCCTGCGCGCAGCAGCAGGCAATATGCTGACACCTCCGCAGTCCCTGCCAGAAACTATACAAAGTGCTCGCGGGCCTCACGAACATGACTCAAGACTTTGCCCCAAAGTGTACTTCGCGTACTGTTAGTTGACAGGGACGGTGGGGGTGGGCCGCATCGGATTGGCCGCGCATGCTCCAAATGTGGAAGCAGGGTGCGTTTTGTATTGTTCTTGACAGGGGCGGTGTGTGTGTGTGTGAGAGCATTTTGTCCTCATGGTTCCTGGTTGGCTGCCGGTCGCCTGGGGTGGGAGTGTATAGGGAACAGTGATAAGCCCCTCCCCGAAGGTGAATAAGGGGGTTGGAAGGGGAAACTCCAGACCACT
>CAUYUJ010003667.1:30000-67500 GCA_963575745.1 Prorocentrum cordatum
GAGATGAGGAGGAGGCGGAGGAGCAGGAGGAGGAGGAGGAGGAGGAGGAGGAGGAGGAGGAGGAGGACAAATGATGATAAACGGAGGATCAACGCAGGGAGGAGGAGGAGGAGGAGGAGGGAGGAGGAGTAGGAGGAGGAGGAACGGGAGTCTAGTCACGTAAGACAGCTTTCGTTTCACTACTTGTGGAGCTCTCATGGAACTCGGTTGGGCTGTCTTGGGGCTGTCTTGACCTCCTGTGAGGAAGCTTTGGGGGTCCCTTGGGACCATCTTTGGCCGTCATGGGGGGCACTTGTACGCCGTCTTCGGGCTCTCTTGGGCCGTCTCGGGACCCTCCTGACAGTGTGGTGGGGCCGTCGTGGGGGGCCGTCTTAGGCCGTCGCAAGGCCTTCTAAGGCCGTCTAAGGTCCAACGGGAGGCCCTCTTGGGCCGCCAGGGGGTCCTCTTGGATGCCTCTTGGGCCATCGTGGGGCCTCTCAGGCCATCTTGGGACCCTCTTAGGGGGCCTCTTGAGCCGCCTTGGGACCATCGTGTAGGCTTCTTGGGCCGTCTGAACTGACGGACGCTCGAAACGGAGAGGTTGTGAACATCATTCAACAACCAACGGGAACTTACTGATTTTGGCTTCTTCGGGCCCTGTTGAAGGTCCGCTTGTGGCCTTTTTGGACCCTCTTGGTGGCATCTTGGGCCGTCTTGAGTCCATATTGGACCGCTGGGGGGCCATCTTGGCCAGTCTTCGAGGTCTTTGGGCCATCTTGGTGTTCTCGGATGCCTGCCTGGACCGTCTTGGAAGCTCAGGACACGGACGCATCTTACTTGCACGAGGGATCGTGACGTCAGGACCCCCATCTTTTTTGTACGAGGCCGACCCGTCTAGATTTGGGCCCGTCGCCGTTCTGGCTCAAGAGCTTTCTGCAGCCAGCCTGATCCGCGAGCACTCCCAGCCACATCCCGACCTGCCACCAATGACCTCGGCCACGGAGCGCATGGAGCTCGCGGAGGTCGGCGGCGAGGCGAGCGGGTCGGAGCAGTTCTTGGTCCAGGATGCCCGCGCCAGGCGTTCGCCCTGGCGGGTGGCGGGTGGCGCAGGTGTGGCCGCCTTGCTCCTGGCCGGCGCAGGCGCAGGGGCAGCGCGCTTGGCGCTGCACGGGGCGGCCTCGGACACGGACCGCCTCCAGAGCAAGGTGCAGACGGTTGCCCTGCCGCCGCGCGACAAGTGCGCCAGCACGGACGACGACTGCTACAGCCTGGGGTGCTGCAACGTTGCGGGCCTGAACTGTTTCGAGACCAAGCCGGGGAAGGGCAAGTGCCTGAAGAACTGCACCCCCAGCGCCTCCCAGTTGTGCGTTCAGACGCAGCCGATCATGGACCCGATCCTCAAGGATGCCGACTGGTACGGCCCGTCATTGTACTGCTTCGCAGTGGTCATGCAGGACATCGGCAGCACCAAGAAGATGTACGACTTGGAGCTGCTCCAGGGAGCGTACGGCAGGAAGACCAGCATCTTCGGGTGCGAGAACTGGGGAGTATTCAGCGACAAGGAGGGGGAGGTCGGGCCCGGCGCTCCGCTCGTGAAGCTGGAGGATGCCGACGGGGACTTCCATTTCGCGAAGAGAGAGGAGACCGGCACGTGGCTGAACACGGGCTTGCATTACCAGGCTTGGAAGGCAATTGGGGAAGCCAGCGTGTACAAGAGCGCAAGCTGGGTCGTGAAGGTTGATCCAGACGCGGTGTTCGTGCCGAGCCGCTTGGTGTCTTACCTCTCTAGCAAGGTGGTCCCAGCCAACGGCCTCTACCTCGAGAACTGCAAAGGCGTGAAGTACGGGTGGTTCGGCAGCCTGGAGATCTTCTCGGCGGTGGCCTTCGAGACGCTCCTGGGGTCGATGGCCGCGTGCAAGGCGGGCACCGTCGATTGGAAAACCGGCGTTGACGGAGGCAAGTACGGCCCCATGGGCGAGGATCTGTTTGCGCAGGTTTGCTTGGATACGAACGGCGTCTCTCGTGGAGAGGCATTCGGCACCAAGCTGGACGGAACTTGCGAGGCGGACCGGCCAACCGCCGAGAAGAAGAACAAGAAGTGGAAGCCCACGTGCGACGGCGAGAACTTCCCAGCGTACCACCCGCTGATGAAGCCTGAGGACTATATGGCGTGCTTGGATGCCACCACCAACGCATTTGGCTACTGAGCGCCCTGCAGCAGGCAGTGAAGCTGCGGTGCGCCAGGCAGAGCTCCCTGTCCGCCTGCCTGCTGCGCCCCGCAGCCGCCTTTTTTTGGTCGTGCAGGCATTTTTCGCGCTGCCCTGGCCACTCCTCACCACACAAAGCTGGTGTTGAGCGAAGATGTGTTTGAGGCAGCAGGCAGCCTGGCGCTGCTTAATTATGGGAGTTCCCCATTTTTTCCGGCTCGTTCTGACGGCCTCAGTGGCCAGCGAAAGCATCACCACAGTAGTTTTGCAGTTTCCTGCCGTTGGTCAGCTTCTGCTTTTCCACGGAGGCCTCTGCGGTGCTTTGAGCCTCATATGTGTACATATTTTTCCGATCTGCATCGATGCGGTGAGGGCAACAAAGAACAGGGCTAAAGACGGCAGGGGTGTGTATGTCAGGTGCAACGTTGAGGGGGGGATAGGCTCAGGGGGAGGTGCATCGACCGCCCATCGCCCACTCATCGTTGATATGGGCCCGATGGCCCACCCCGCCCAGGAACGTGCGGACTCGCTGTCGGGGGCCCATCGCCGACCCATCGGCGATGTATCGCGCCGATTGCAGCTCGATGTTGCCCCCCTGGAGCCAGTCCCCATCCTGTCGTTGCCCCTCAGCGTGGAGGGGTTCGGGGGGCAGGGCGGGAGGGAGGGCAGGAGGCCAGGCTGGCGGCACCGAGCAGTCGAGGTCGGCTCCCCCTCCCGACCGCCCTGGCCACTTTCCTGGCCAATCTCCCTGTCACCCTCGCGAATTCTAGACGCTTCGTGTAACCCCACCAGCCACTCCAGAAACGATGCGAAGACGAGTTGCCCTGATCAGGGATGTGGAGGAGCATGCCGTGGAATAGTGGGCTGGGTAAGACGTGCTATCTCAAGAGGCGGGAGGATGGAGGAGGAATCGGAATCGGAGGAAGAGGCGGAGGAGTAGGAGGAGGAGGAGGAGGAGGAGGAGGAGGAGGAGGAGGAGGAGGGAGATGGGGGAGGGAGAGGAGGAGGAAGGAGGAGGAACAGGCCGATGACGAAGAGACGGAGGAGGAGGATGAGGAGGAGGAGCAGGAGGATGAGGGCGAACAGAAAGGCCAGAAGCCTCTTGGATGCCCTTCGGAGCCTCTTCGCATTTCTTCCGAGAGCTTCGTGCCAGGTGTGCGCCAGGTGTTCAGCCGCGCAAGGTGCGCCACGTTCGGGGCACGTGCAGAATGTGTCAGGTGCGCCTGCGCACGTGACAGCACACATCGGGAAACATGTCGGCCCCCACCATCCTTGTCGAAAACCAATGCCCATCATTGTGTCTGGTGGGCCTGCGCACAGCAGGCCATACGCCACCACCCCTGCCGTCCCTGTCAAAAACCACTTGACAGTGATCGCGGAGTGGCCGATCATGATCCAGATTTAGCCGCGAGGTGCATTTTGTGTTGGGTGGTAGCCCTGCGCGCAGCAGCAGGCAATATGCTGACACCTCCGCCGTCCCTGTCAAAAACAATTCAAAGTGCTCGCGGGCCTCACGAACATGACTCAAGACTTTGCCCCAAAGTGTACTTCGTGTATTGTTAGTTGACAGGGGCGGTGGGGGGGGGCCGCATCGGATTGGCCGCGCATGCTCCAAATGTGGAGGCAGAGTGCGTTTTGTATTGTTCTTGACGGGCGGTGTGTGTGTGTGTGTGTGTGTGTGTGAGAGCATTTTGTCCTCCTGGTTCCTGGTTGGCTGCCGGTCGCCTGGGGGTGGGAGTGTATAGGGAACAGTGATAAGCCCCTCCCCGAAGGTGAATAAGGGGGTTGCAAGTTGGAAGGGGAAACTCCAAACCACTCACGCCCTGGGCTCAAGTCTCCCGAGAGCGAGCAGTGCCGTAACAATGTATTATCGCCAGGACTCCCGACATTATTTTTGCACTTGTTTTCTATCCATATATATAGAGAGAGAGTGAGAGCGAGAGAGAAAGAGAGAGAGAGCGAGAGAGAAAGAGAGTGAAAGAGAGAGAGAGAGAGAGAAAAAGAAAGAGAGAGATGGAAAGAGAGAGAGAGAGAGCAACCAAAACGACGTAACAAGCTTTTCACACCATGGCTCGCGAGAGCGAGCGTGACGTGAGTCATCCCGCGCCCGGGCGGGCCGGGGGACCAGGACCACTACCACAAGTGTCGGTGCGGGGGGCCGGGCCCGCTCCTCGGGGCTCCTCGGGGGCCCCAGGTCCACTTCGACAACGCTCCCGCCGTCGTCGAGGCGGCTCAAGACGGCCTCCAGAAGATGTGGACGCCCAGCGAGGCGTCTCGAACGGCGCCAGAAGCTTCGAAGACGCCTCAAGTGGCGCTCCAAGACGACACCCGAGAGAGTCCGGAGAGTCCCACTCCCTCATGAAAACGTGCATTTTTAGCATATTTGCTTCCGGGACCTTCACAGCAAGACAGACAGCCTAAGTGCTCCCTGGACTGACTCCCTACGACGGCCCAAGAAAACCCCAAGAGGGCTCCAAGACGGCCCCATGGATCCGAAGACGGCCAAAGGCGTCCAAGACGGCCCGAACGGGCCCCCGAAGGAACCCAAGAGGGTCCAAAGACGGCCCGACTGTTCGGTGGGGGCACAGGAGGCCGTCACGTGTGACACCTTGTGCCTCCGTGGTTGGAAGAGCCGTGGTGATGATGATGCTGATGCTGCTGATGATGATGATGATGAGGATGAGGATGAGGATTCTGATGGTGGTGGTGGTGGTGCTGGTGGCGATGATGATGACGATGGTGATGATGCTGCTGCTGATGATGATGATGGTGGTGGTGGTGATGATGCTGATGATGATGATGCTGATGGAAACGAATATGATGATGATGATGATGATGATGGTGATGCTGATGATGATGATGATGTTGATGCTGATTGATGATCATGATGATGATGATGGTGATGGTGATGATGATGTTGATGTTGATAGTGACCATGATCGATGATGGTGATGATGATGATGAGGATGAGGATGCGGACGACGACGATGTAGATGATGATAATGATGATGCTGATGATGATGCTGCTGCTGATGATGATGCTGCTGATGATGCTGCTGCTGATGCTGCTGATGTTGATGATGCTGCTGCTGACGATGGCGATGCTGGAGCTGCTGCTGTGCTGATGGTAATGCTGATGATACTGCTGATGATGATGATGCTGCTGTTGATAGTACGGTTCATAGTGATGCTGATGCTGCTGATGATGAAGATGATGATGATGATGATGGCGATTACGATGACGATGACGACGACGAATCATGATGATGATGGTGATGATGATGGTGGTGTTGGTGGTGATGACGGTGATGATGATGATGATGATGATGATGATGACGAAGACGATGATGATGCCGATGATGATGATGCTGCTGATGATGATGATGATGATGAGGATGCTGATGCTGATTAGTATGGTGCTGCTGCTGTTGATGATGCTTGTGGCGGTGATTATGCTGGTACTGATTATTGTGCTGATGATGCTGCTGATGCTGATACTGATGATGATGATGCTGCTGTTGTTGATGATGATGTTGATGATGGTGATGATGATGCTGATGATGATGATGATGATGATGATGATGATGCTGATGCTGATGATGATGATGGTGATGATGGTGATGATGATGATGATGATGCTGATGATGATGATGATGATGATGATGATGATGATGATGATGATGATGATGATGATGGTGATGATGATGATGATGATGATGATGATGATAGTGGTTGTGGTGGTGGTGGTGGTGGTGATGCGAATCAGGGGGAGGATGCTGCTGCTGATGATGATGATGATGACGACGATGCGGCTGTTGCTGCTGATGCTGAGGATGAGGATGAGGATGAGGGTTCTGATGGTGGTGTTGGTGATGCTTCCGCTGCTGCTGCTGATGTCGATGGTTGTGGTGGTGGTGGTTGTGATGAGAATATGGTTGAGGATGCAGATGATGATGATGATGATGATGATGATGATGATGATCTGCTGATGATGATGATGCTTATGATGATGATGATGATGATGATGATGATGATGATGATGACGATGATGATGATGATGATATGATGATAAGATGATGATGATGATGATGATGATGATGATGATGATGATGATGATGATGCGGCTGCTGCTGCTCATGATGCTGAGGCTATGACGACGAGGATCAGGATGTGGATGAGGATTCTGATGGGTGGTGGTGGTGGTGGTTGTGGTGATGATGATGCTGCTGCTGATGATGATGATGATGAGCTGAGGAGGAGGAGGAGGAGGAGCAGGAGCAGGAGGAGGGAGGAGGAGGAGGAGGAGGAGGAGGAGGAGGAGGAGGAGGATGAGGAGGAGGAGGAGGATAAACGGAGGATTAACGGAGGATCAACGGAGGATCAACGGAGGATCAACGGAGGAGGAGGAGGAGGAGGAGGAGGAGGAGGAGGAGGAGGAGAAGGAGGAAGATGAACGGGAGTCTAGTCACATGAGACAGTTTTCGTCTCCACTACTTGTGGAGCTCTCATGGAACTCTGTTGGGCTGTCTTGGGGCTGTCTTGACCTCCTGTGAGAAAGCTTTGGGTCCCTTGGGACCATCTTTGGCCGTCATGGGGGGGCACTTGTACGCCGTCTTCGGGCTCTCCTGGGCCGTCTCGGGACCCTCCTGACAGAGTGGTGGGGCCGTCGGGGGGGGCCGTCTTAGGCCGTCGCAAGGCCTTCTAAACCCGTCTAAGGTCCAACGGGAGGCCCTCTTGGGCTGCCAGGGGGTCCTCTTGGATGCCTCTTGGGCCGTCGTGGGGCCTCTCAGGCCCTCTTGGGACCCTCTTAGGGGGCCTCTTGAGCCGCCTTGGGACCATCGTGTAGGCTTCTTGGGCCGTCTGAACTGACGGACGCTCGAAACGGAGAGGCTGTGAACATCATTCAACAACCAACGGGAGCTTACTGATTTTGGCTTCTTCGGGCCCTGTTGAAGGTCCGCTTGTGGCCCTTTTTTGGACCCTCTTGGTGGCATCTTGGGCCGTCTTGAGTCCATATTGGACCGCTGGGGGGCCATCTTGGGCAGTCTTCGAGGTCTTTGGGCCATCTTGGTGTTCTCGGATGCCTGCCTGGACCGGCTTGGAAGCTCAGGACACGGCGCATCTTACGTTGCACGAGGGATCCGTGGACGTCGGAGGGGGACGCCTCGCATCTTTTTTGTCGGGCCGACCCGTCTAATTTAGGCCCGTCGCCGTTCTGGCTCCAATAGACATCTGCGGAGCCACCTGTCCGAGAGCACTCCGCCACATCCCGACCTGCCACCAATGACCTCGGCCACGGAGCGCATGGAGCTAGCGGAGGTCGGCGGCGAGGCGAGCGGGTCGGAGCAGTTCTTGGTCCAGGATGCTCGCGCCAGGCGTTCGCCCTGGCGGGTGGCGGGTGGCGCAGGTGTGGCCGCCCTGCTCCTGGCCGGCGCAGGCGCAGGGGCAGTGCGCTTGGCGCTGCACGGGACGGCCTCGGACACGGACCGCCTCCAGAGCAAGGTGCAGACGGTTGCCTTGCCGCCGCGCGACAAGTGCGCCAGCACGGACGACGACTGCTACAGCCTGGGGTGCTGCAACGTTGCGGGCCTGAACTGCTTCGAGACCAAGCCGGGGAAGGGCAAGTGCCTGAAGAACTGCACCCCCAGCGCCTCCCAGTTGTGCGTTCAGACGCAGCCGATCATGGACCCGATCCTCAAGGATGACGACTGGTACGGCCCGTCATTGTACTGCTTCGCAGTGGTCATGCAGGACATCGGCAGCACAAAGAAGATGTACGACTTGGAGCTGCTCCAGGGCGCATACGTCAGGAAGACCAGCATCTTCGGGTGCGAAGAACTGGGGAGTATTCAGCGACAAGGAGGGGTAGGTCGGGCCCGGCGCTCCCGCTGTGAAGCTGGGAGGATGCCGACGGGGACGTCCTTTCGCGAAAGAGAGAGGAGACAGGCACCTGGGCTAACACGGGCTTGCCATTACCAGGCTTGGGAAGGCAATTGGGGAGCCGGCGTTTGTACCAGAAGCGCGAGCTTGGTCGTGAAGGTCGATCCTATTGTACGCGGTGTTCGTGCCGACCGCTTGGTGTCTTAACTCTCTAGCAAGGTGGTCCCGCCACGGCCTCTACCTCGAGACTGTCAAAGGCGTGAGTACGGTGGTTCGGCAGCCTGGAGATCTTCTCGGCGGTGGCCTTCGAGACGCTCCTGGGGTCGATGGCCGCGTGCAAGGGGGGCACCGTCGATTGGAAAACCGGCGTTGACGGAGGCAAGTACGGCCCCATGGGCGAGGATCTGTTCGCGCAGGTTTGCTTGGATACGAACGGCGTCTCTCGTGGAGAGGCATTCGGCACCAAGCTGGACGGAACTTGCGAGGCGGACCGGCCAACCGCCGAGAAGAAGAACAAGAAGTGGAAGCCCACGTGCGACGGCGAGAACTTCCCAGCGTACCACCCTCTGATGAAGCCCGAGGACTATATGGCGTGCTTGGATGCCACCACCAACGCATTTGGCTACTGAGCGCCCTGCAGCAGGCAGTGAAGCCGCAGTGCGCCAGGCATAGCGCCCTGTCCGCCTGCCTGCTGTGCCCCGCGGCCGCCGTTTTTTGGTCGTGCAGGCATTTTTCGCGCTGCCCTGGCCACTCCTCACCACACAAAGCCGGTGTTGAGCGAAGATGTGTCCGAGGCAGCAGGCAGCCTGGCTGCCTGCCTGGCGCTACTTAATTCGGGCAGGCCCCCATTGTCTTCCGGCTCGTTGTGACAACCCCAGTGGCCAGCGAGAGCATCACCACAGTAGTTGTGCAGTTCCCTGCCGTGGGGAAGCTTCTGCTTTTCCACGGAGGCCTCTGCGGTGCTTTGAGCCTCATGTGTGAATCGGTTTTCCCGATCTGCATCGATGCGGTGAGGCCAACAAAGAATAGGGCTGAAGACAGCAGGGGTGTGTATGCCAGGTGCAACGTTGAGGGGGGGATAGGCTCAGGGGGAGGCGCATCGACCGCCCATCGCCCACTCATCGCCGATATGGGCCCGATGGCCCACCCCGCCCAGGAGCGTGCGGACTCGCTGTCGGGGGCCCATCGCCGACCCATCGGCGATGTATCGCGCCGATTGCAGCTCGATGTTGCCCCCCCTGGAGCCAGTCCCCCTCCTGTCGTTGCCCCTCAGCGTGGAGGGGTTCGGGGGGGCAGGGCGGGAGGGAGGGCAGGAGGCCAGGCTGGCCGCACCGAGCAGTCGAGGTCGGCTCCCCCTCCCGACCGCCCTGGCCACTTTCCTGGCCAATCTCCCTGTCACCATCCTCGCGAATCCTAGACGCTTCGTCGACGACGAGTTGCCCTGATCAGGGATGTGGAGGAGCATGCCGTGGAATAGTGGGCTGGGTAAGACGTCCTATCCCAAGAGGCGGGAGGATGGAGGAGGAATCGGAATCGGAGGAAGAGGCGGAGGGGGAGGAGGAGGAGGAGGAGGAGGAGGAGGAGGAGGAGGAGGAGGAGGAGGGGGGAGATGGGGGAGGGAGAGGAGGAGGAAGGAGGAGGAACAGGCCGATGACGAAGAGACGGAGGAGGAGGATGAGGAGGAGGAGCAGGAGGATGAGGGCGAACAGGAAGGCCAGAAGCCTCTTGCATGCCCTTCGGAGCCTCTTCGCATTTCTTCCGAGAGCTTCGTGCCAGGTGTGCGCCAGGCGTGCCGCATACTCCAGCCGCGCCAGGTGCGCCACGTTCTGGGCACGTGCAGAGTGTGTCAGGTGCGCCTGCGCACGTGACAGCACACATCAGGAAACATGTCGGCCCCCACCATCCTCGTCGAGAACCAATGCCCATCATTGTGTCTGGTGGGCCTGCGCACAGCAGGCCATACGCCACCACCCCCGCCGTCCCTGTCAAAAACCACTTGTCAGTGATCGCGGAGTGGCCGCGCATGATCCAGATTTAGCCGCGAGGTGCATTTTGTGCTGGATGGTAGCCCTGCGCGCAGCAGCAGGCAATGTGCTGACACCTCCGCCGTCCCTGTCAAAAACAATTCAAAGTGCTCGCGGGCCTCACGAACATGACTCAAGACTTTGCCCCAAAGTGTACTTCGTGTATTGTTAGTTGACAGGGACGGTGGGGGGGGCCGCATCGGATTGGCCGCGCATGCTCCAAAGGTGGAGGCAGAGTGCGTTTTGTATTGTTCTTGACGGGTGGTGTGTGTGTGTGTGTGTGAGTATTTTGTCCTCCTGGTTCCTGGTTGGCTGCCGGTCGCCTGGGGGTGGGAGTGTATAGGGAACAGTGATAAGCCCCTCCCCGAAGGTGAATAAGGGGGTTGGAAAGGGAAACTCCAAACCACTCATGCCCTAAAGGGCTAAGGTCTCCCGGGAGCGAGCAGTACCGTAACGTAACAATCTATTATCGCTAGGACTCCCGATATTATGTATCTATCTATTTTTAATCCGTGCATATATACATATATGTATACATATATATATAGAGAGAGAGAGAGAGAGAGAGAGAGAGAGAGTGAGAGAGCGAGAGAGAGAGTGAGAGAGAGAGGGAAAGAGAGAGAGAGAGAGAGAGAGAGAGAAAGAGAGAGAGAGAGAGAAAGAGAGAGCGAGAGAGAGAGAGAGAGAGAGAGAGAGGGAGAGAAAGAAAGAGAGAGATGGAGAAGAAAGAGAGAGATGGAGAGAGAGAAAGAGAGAGAGCAACCAAAACGACGTAACAAGCTTTTCGCACCATGGCTCGCGAGAGCGAGCGTGCCGTGAGTCATCCCAGGCCCGGGCGGGCCTGGGGACTGGGACCACTACCACAAGTGTCGGGGCGGGGGGCCGGGCCCGCTCCTCGGGGCTCCTCGGGGGCCCCAGGTCCACCTCGACAGCGCTCCCGCCGTCGTCGAGGCGGCTCAAGACGGCCTCCAGGAGTCGTGGACTCCCAGCGAGGCGTCTCGAACGGCGCCAGAAGCTTCGAAGACGCCCCAAGTGGCGCTCCAAGACGACACCCGAGAGAGCCCCGAGGGGCACACCTCTTCCCACTCCCTCAGGAAGACGTGCATTTTTAGCATATTTGTTTCCGGGACCTTCACAGCAACACAGACGGCCCAACATGCTCCTTGGACTGACTGCCCTACGACGGCCCAAGAAACCCCCAAGAGGGCTCCAAGACGGCTCCATGGGTCCGAAGACGGCCAAAGGCGTCCAAGACGGCCCGAATGGGCTCCCGAAGGGACCCAAGAGGGTCCAAAGACGGCCCGACTGTTCGGAGGGGGAACAGGAGGCCGTCACGTGTGACACCTTGTGCCTCCGCGGTTGGAAGAGCCGTGGTGATGATGATGATGGTGGTGATGATGCTGATGGAGATGATGCTGCTGCTGATGCTGCTGCTGATGACCATGATGCTGATGCTGATGATCATGATGATGATGGTGATGCTGGTGATGGTGATGATGATGATGTTGATGTTGTTGATGCTGCTGTTGCTGCTGCTGCTGACGATGATGATGCTGCTGCTGATGATGATGCTCATGGTGATAATGATGCTGATGATGGTGATGATGATGATGCTGTTGATGATGACGATGATGCGGCGGCTGCTGATGCTGCTGATGATGATGCTGAGACTGATGGTGACGAGGATGAGGATGCGGATGAGGATTCAGATGGTGGTGGTGGTGGTGATGATGCCGATGCTGATGCTGATGATGATGATGATGCGGATGTTGATGCTGCTGATGATAACGATGATGATGATAATGATGGTGATGATATTGGTAATAGTGATGATCGTGATGCTTAGGATGATGATGCTGATGTTGATAATGACCATGATCGATGCTTCTGATGATGATGAGGATGCGGACGACGACGATGTAGATGATGATACTGATGCTGATGATGATGCTGCTGCTGATGCTGCTGCTGATGATGCTGCTGCTGATGCTGCTGATGCTGATGATGTTGATGATGCGGCGGCTGACGATGGCGATGCTGGAGCTGCTGCTGTTCTGATGATAATGCTGATGATGCTGATGATAATGATGATGATGATGATGATGATGATGATGATGCTGTAGATGATGCTGCGGTTGATAGTACTGTTCAGGGTGATGTTGATGCTGCTGCTGATGATGATGATGCTGATGATGATGATGATGATGATGATGATGATGGCGATGACGATGACGATGGCGACGGCGAATCATGATGATGATGATGGTGATGCTGATGATGATGGTGGTGGTGGTGGTGATGATGGCGGTGATGATGGTGGTGATGATGACGATGATGATGCCGACGATGATGATGCTGCTGCTGCTGATGATGATGATGAGGATGCTGATGCTGATTCGTATGGCGCTGCTGCTGTTGATGATGACTGTGGCGGTGATGATGATGGTGCTGATTAGTACGCGGATGATGATGATGCTGCTGCTGATGCTGATACTGCTGCTGCTGATGATGATGATGATGGTGACGATGATGCTGCTGTTGTTGTTGGTGATGGTGATGATAGTGGTTGTGGTGGTGATGGTGGTGATGCGAATAAGGGTGATGCTGCTGCTGCTGCTGCTGCTGCTGCTGATGATGATGATGATGATGATGATGATGATGATGATGATGATGCGGCTGCTGCTGCTGATGATGCTGAGACAGATGTCGACGAGGATGAGGATGTGGATGAGGATTCTGATGGTGGTGGCGGTGATGCTGCCGCTGCTACTGATCATGATGATGGTTGTGATGGTGTTGGTGGTTGTGATGAGAATATGGGTGAGGATGCTGCTGCTGATGATGATGATGATGATGCTGATGATGATGATGGTGATGATGATGGTGATGATGATGATGATGATGCTGATGATGATGATGATGATGATGATGATGATGATGCTGCTGATGATGATGATGATGATGATGATGATGCTGATGATGATGATGATGATGATGATGATGATGATGATGATGCTTGATGGATAGATGATGATACGACGACGACGGACGTCGACGACGACGTGATGATGATGATGATGATGATGGTGATGGTGATGGTGATGGTGATGGTTTTTGATGGTGGTGATGATGATGATGATGGATGATGATGATGATGATGATGATGATGATGCTGCTGCTGCTGATGATGATGATGATGATGATGATGATGATGATGATGATGATGATGATGATGATTATGCGGCTGCTGCTGATGATGCTGAGACTGATGACGACGAGGATGAGGATGCGGATGAGGATTCTGATGGTGGTGGTGGTGGTGGTGATGATGCTGCTGCTGATGATGATGAGGAGGAGGAGGAGCAGGAGGAGGAGGAGGAGGAGGAGGAGAAGGAGGATCAACGGAGGATAAACGGAGGATCAACGGAGGAGGAGGAGGAGGAGGAGGAGGAGGAGGATGAGGAGGATGAGGAGGAGGAGGAGGAGGAGGAGAAGGAGGAGGAGGAGGAGGAGAAGGAGGAGGAGGAACGGGAGTCTAGTCACATGAGACAGCTTTCGTCTTCACTACTTGTGGAGCTCTCATGGAACTCGGTTGGGCTGTCTTGGGGCTGTCTTGACGTCCTGTGAGGCAGCTTTGGGGGTCCCTTGGGGCCATCTTTGGCCGTCATGGGGGGCACTTGTACGCCGTCTTCGGGCTCTCTTGGGCCGTCTTGGGTCCCTCTTGACAGTCTCGTGGGGCTGTCGTGGGGGGCCGTTTTAGGCCGTCGCAAGGCCTTCTAAGGCCGTCTAAGGTCCAACGGGAGGCCCTCTTGGGCTGCCAGGGGGTCCTCTTGGATGCCTCTTGGGCCTTCGTGGGGCCTCTCAGGCCATCTTGGGACCCTCTTGGGGGCCTCTTGAGCTGCCTTGGGATTATCGCGTAGGCTTCTTGGGCCGTCTTGAACTGACGGACGCTCGAAACGGAGAGGTTGTGAACATCATTCAACAACCAGCGGGAGCTTACTGATTTTGGCTTCTTCGGGCCCTGTTGAAGGTCCGCTTGTGGCCCTTTTTGGACCCTCTTGGTGGCATCTTGGGCCGTCTTGAGGCCATATTGGACCACTGGGGGGCCATCTTGGGCAGTCTTCGAGGTCTTAAGACCATCTTGGTGTTCTCGGATGCCTGCCTGGACCGTCTTGGAAGCTCAGGACGCGGATGCATCTTACTTGCACGAGGGATCGTGACGTCAGGACCCCCATCTTTTTTGTACGAGGCCGACCCGTCTAGATTAGGATTTGGGGTCGTCGCGTTTGGGCGCAAGAAGCTTGAATGTGGAGGTGATCCGCGTGCATCCCAGCCACATCCCAACCTGCCACCAATGACCTCGGCCACGGAGCGCATGGAACTCGCGGAGGCCGGCGGCGAGGCGAGCGGGTCGGAGCAGTTCTTGGACCAGGAGGCTCGCGCCAGGCGTTCGCCCTGGCGGGCGGCGGGTGGCGCAGGCGTGGCCGCCCTGCTCCTGGCCGGCGCAGGCGCGGGGGCATCGCGCTTGGCGCTGCACGGGACGGCTTCGGACACGGACCGCCTCCAGAGCAAGGTGCAGACGGTTGCCCTGCCGCCGCGCGACAAGTGCGCCAGCACGGACGACGACTGCTACAGCCTGGGGTGCTGCAACGTTGCAGGCCTGAGCTGCTTCGAGACCAAGCCGGGGAAGGGCTAGTGCCTGAAGAATTGCACCCCCAGCGCCTCCCAGTTGTGCGTTCAGACACAGCCGATCATGGACCCGATCCTCAAGGATGCCGACTGGTACGGCCCGTCATTGTACTGCTTCGCAGTGGTCATGCAGGACATCGGCAGCACAAAGAAGACTTGGAGCTGCTCCAGGGAGCATACGGCAGGAAGACCAGCATCTTCGGGTGCGAGAACTGGGGAGTATTCAGCGACAAGGAGGGGGAGGTCGGGCCCGGCGCTCCGCTCGTGAAGCTGGAGGATGCCGACGGGGACTTCCACTTCGCAAAGAGAGAGGAGACCGGCACCTGGCTGAATACGGGCTTGCATTACCAGGCTTGGAAGGCAATTGGGGAAGCTGGCGTGTACAAGAGCGCCAGCTGGGTCGTGAAGGTCGATCCAGACGCGGTATTCGTGCCGAGCCGCTTGGTGTCTTACCTCTCTAGCAAGGTGGTCCCAGCCAACGGCCTCTACCTCGAGAACTGCAAAGGCGTGAAGTACGGGTGGTTCGGCAGCCTGGAGATCTTCTCGGCGGTGGCCTTCGAGACGCTTCTGGGGTCGATGGCCGCGTGCAAGGGGGGCACCGTCGATTGGAAAACCGGCGTTGACGGAGGCAAGTACGGCCCCATGGGCGAGGATTTGTTTGCGCAGGTTTGCTTGGATACGAACGGCGTCTCTCGTGGAGAGGCATTCGGCACCAAGCTGGACGGAACTTGCGAGGCGGACCGGCCAGAGGCCGAGAAGAAGAACAAGAAGTGGAAGCCCACGTGCGACGGCGAGAACTTCCCGGCGTACCACCCGCTGATGAAGCCCGAGGACTATATGGCGTGCTTGGATGCCACCACCAACGCGTTCGGCTACTGAGCGCCCTGCAGCAGGCAGTGAAGCTGCGGTGCGCCAGGCAGAGCTCCCTGTCCGCCTGCCTGCTGCGCCCCGCAGCCGCCTTTTTTTGGTCGTGCAGGCATTTTTCGCGCTGCCCTGGCCACTCCTCACCACACAAAGCTGGTGTTGAGCGAAGATGTGTTTGAGGCAGCAGGCAGCCTGGCGCTGCTTAATTATGGGAGTTCCCCATTTTTTCCGGCTCGTTCTGACGGCCTCAGTGGCCAGCGAAAGCATCACCACAGTAGTTTTGCAGTTTCCTGCCGTTGGTCAGCTTCTGCTTTTCCACGGAGGCCTCTGCGGTGCTTTGAGCCTCATATGTGTACATATTTTTCCGATCTGCATCGATGCGGTGAGGGCAACAAAGAACAGGGCTAAAGACGGCAGGGGTGTGTATGTCAGGTGCAACGCTGAGGGGGGGATAGGCTCAGGGGGAGGTGCATCGACCGCCCATCGCCCACTCATCGTTGATATGGGCCCGATGGCCCACCCCGCCCAGGAGCGTGCGGACTCGCTGTCGGGGGCCCATCGCCCCTCAGCGTGGAGGGGTTCGGGGGGCAGGGCGGGAGGGAGGGCAGGAGGCCAGGCTGGCCGCACCGAGCAGTCGAGGTCGGCTCCCCCTCCCGACCGCCCTGACCACTTTCCTGGCCAATCTCCCTGTCACCCTCCTCGCGAATTCTAGACGCTTCGTGTAACCCCACCAGCCAATCCAGAAACGATGCGAAGACGAGTTGCCCTGATCAGGGATGTGGAGGAGCATGCCGTGGAATAGTGGGCTGGGTAAGACGTCCTATCCCAAGAGGCGGGAGGAAGGAGGAGGAATCGGAATCGGAGGAAGAGGCGGAGGAGGAGGAGGAGAATGAGGAGGAGGAGGAGGAGGAGGAGGAGGAGGGAGATGGGGGAGGGAGAGGAGGAGGAAGGAGGAGGAACAGGCGGATGACGAAGAGACGGAGGAGGATGAGGAGGAGCAGGAGGATGAGGGCGAACAGAAAGGCCAGAAGCCTCTTGGATGCCCTTCGGAGTCTCTTCGCATTTCTTCCGAGAGCTCCGTGCAAGGTGTGCACCAGGTGTGCCGCATACTCCAGCCGCGCCAGGTGCGCCACGTTCGGGGCACGTGCAGAGTATGTCAGGTGCACCTGCGCACGTGACAGCACACATCGGGAAACATGTCGGCCCCCACCATCCTTGTCGAAAACCAATGCCCATCATTGTGTCTGGTGCCTGCGCACAGCAGGCCATACGCCACCACCCCCGCCGTCCCTGTCAAAAACCACTTGTCAGTGATCGCGGAGTGGCCGCGCATGATCCAGATTTAGCCGCGAGGTGCAGTTTGTGTTGGATGGTAGCCCTGCGCGCAGCAGCAGGCAATGTGCTGACACCTCCGCCGTCCCTGTCAAAAACAATTCAAAGTGCTCGCCGGCCTTACGAACATGACTCAAGACTTAGCCCCAAAGTGTACTTCGTGTATTGTTAGTTGACAGGGACGGTGGGGGGGGGGCCGCATCGGATTGGCCGCGCATGCTCCAAATGTGGAGGCAGAGTGCGTTTTGTATCGTTCTTGACGGGTGGTGTGTGTGTGTGTGTGTGTGAGAGAGCATTTTGTCCTCCTGGTTCCTGGTTGGCTGCCGGTCGCCTGGGGGTGGGAGTGTATAGGGAAAAGTGATAAGCCCCTCCCCGAAGGTAAATAAGGGGTTGGAAGAGGAAACTCCAAACCACTCTTGCCCTAAAGGGCTAAGGTCTCCCGGGAGCGAGCAGTACCGTAACGTAACGATCTATTATCGCTAGGACTCCCGATATTATGTATCTATCTATTTTTCATCCGTGCATCGGAGGTGAGGGGGTGCGATCGAAGTGGAACGGAGAGCCCCCCTACGGGAAATCGATTTCGGTTTCGTGTTCGTGCGTGCCGTGCGTGCGGGCGAGGCGAAGCTGCGTGGGCGGGCGAGAGAAAGTCTCCTGTGGCTGAGGCGCGGCCGGACCAAATGGTTCCCTTCCGGGCGGCCGGGGCCTCCGCGGTGTCCCGCCGAATGTACCGCTTGGTGTCCCGTGTGACGAGGCGCGGCCGGACCAAATGATTCCCATTCCGTCGCGGGGCCCCGCGGTGTCCCGCCGGTGTCCCGCCGGTGTCCCGTCGGTGTCCCGTCGGTGTCCCCGTCGGTGTCCCGATGATGATGATGATGATGATTATGATGATCATTACGATGATGATGGTGATGATGATGATGGTGATGATGATGTTGATGATGGCGATGACGATGATGTTGATGTTGTTCATGATGATGATGATGATGACGTCGATTGTGAGATCGATTTGATATCGATAGTGAGACCGAAAGTGAGATCGATTGTGAGATCGATAGTGAGATCGATTGTGAGGTCGATAGTCAGATCGATTGTGAGATGATGATGGTGATGATGGTGATGATGGTGATGATGGTGATGATGATGGTGGTGATGATGATGATGACGTTGATGATGTTGATGATGGTGGTGTCCCGATGACGATGATTTTGATGATGATGTTGGTGATAATGATGATGTTGATGTTGATGATGATGATGGTGTTCCGATGATGATGATGATGATGATGATGATGATGATGATGATGACATTGATGATGATGATGATGATGATGATTGTGATGATGATGATGATGATGATGATGTCGATGATGATGATGGTGTCCCGATGGTGATGATGATGATTATTATGTTGATGATGAAATTGACGATGATGGTGTCCCGATGATGATGATGATGATATTATGATGATGACGAGTTGAGGATGATGAATGAATATGATTGATGATGATGATTATGGATGATGATGATGATGAAATGGATGATGATGATGATGATGTGTCCCGAATGATGATGGTATTGATGATGATGTTGATGATGATTACTTGGTGTCCCGATGCTTATGACTATGAAATGCTGATGATGATGATGATGATGATTATCGATGATGTGAGATGGTGATGATGATTGATGATGGTGATGATATGTTGTCTCGATGATGATATGGATGATGATGATGATGTGATGATGATGATGATGATGATGATTGATGATGATGATGATGATGATGATGTTGTTGGGATGACGATGGTTGCTCGTCGTCCGTCGTCTGTCGTGAGATCGATAGTGAGATCGATAGCGAGATCGATAGTGAGATCGATAGTGAGACCGAATGTGAGACCGAATGTGAGATCGACTGTGAGATCGATTGTGAGATCGATAGTGAGATCGACGGTGAGACCGAATGTGAGACCTAATGTGAGATCGATTGTGAGATCGATTGTGAGATCGACTGTGAGATCGATTGTGAGATCAATAGTGAGACGATGAGTGATACGTTTGGTTCCCCCTCCCCCCTGACCTCCTATCACCTCGCAGGTGGTCGTATAGGTTATATATATGTATCAGAGAGAGAAATGAGGAGAGAGAGAGAGTAGAGCGAGAGAGAGAGGAGGAGAGAGAGAGGGAAAGAGAGAAAGAGAGAGAGAGAGAGACAGAGAGAGCGGGAGAGAAAGAGAGCGGGAGAGAGAGTGAGAGAGGGAGATGAAAGAAAGAGAGAGATTGAGAGAGAAAGAGAGAGAGAGAGAGCGAACCAGAAACACGTAACAAGCTTTTCGACACCAATGGCCGCGAGAGCGAAAAAAAAAAGCGTGCCGTTATTCATCCCAGGCCCTGCGGCCTGGGGACTGGGACCACTACCACAAGTGTCGGGGCGGGGGGCCGGGCCCGCTCCTCGGGGCTCCTCGGGGGCCCCAGGTCCACCTCGACAGCGCTCCCGCCGTCGTCGAGGCGGCTCAAGACGGCCTCCAGGAGTCGTGGACGCCCAGCGAGGCGTCTCGAACGGCGCCAGAAGCTTCGAAGACGCCCCAAGTGGCGCTCCAAGACGACACCCGAGAGAGCCCCGAGGGGCACACCTCTTCCCACTCCCTCAGGAAGACGTGCATGTTTAGCATATTTGCTTCCAGGACCTTCACAGCAAGACAGACGGCCCAAAATGCTCCCTGGACTGACTGCCCTACGACGGCCCAAGAAACCCCCAAGACGGCTCGAAGACGGCCCCATGGGTCCGAAGACGGCCAAAGGCGTCCAAGACGGCCCGAATGGGCCCCCGAAGGGACCCAAGAGGGTCCAAAGACGGCCCGACTGTTCGGAGGGGGAACAGGAGGCCGTCACGTGTGACACCTTGTGCCTCCGCGGTTGGAAGAGCCGTGGTGATGATGATGGTGGTGATGATGCTGATGGAGATGATGATGATGATGCTGATGCTGCTGCTGATGACCATGATGCTGATGCTGATGATCATGATGATGATGGTGATGCTGGTGATGGTGATGATGATGTTGATGTTGTTGATGCTGCTGCTGTTGCTGCTGCTGACGATGATGATGCTGCTGCTGATGATGATGCTCATGGTGATAATGATGCTGATGATGGTGAGGATGATGATCCTGTTGATGATGATGACGATGATGCGGCGGCTGCTGATGCTGCTGATGATGATGCTGAGACTGATGGTGACGAGGATGAGGATGCGGATGAGGATTCAGATGGTGGTGGTGGTGGTGATGATGCCGATGCTAATGCTGATGATGATTATGCGGATGCTGATGCTGCTGATGATAACGATGATGATGATACTGATGGTGATGATACTGGTAATAGTGATGATCGTGATGCTTAGGATGATGATGCTGATGTTGATAATGACCATGATCGATGTTTCTGATGATGATGAGGATGCGGACGACGACGATGTAGATGATGATACTGATGCTGTTGATGATGCTGCTGCTGATGCTGCTGCTGATGATGCTGCTGCTGATGCTGCTGATGCTGATGATGTTGATGATGCTGCTGCTGACGATGGCGATGCTGGAGCTGCTGCTGTTCTGATGATAATGCTGATGATGTTGATGATGTTGATGATAATGATGATACTGATGATGATGATGATGATCATGATGATGATGATGATGATTGATGATGGTCGTGATGATGGTGTCCCGATGATGATAATGATGATGATGATGATGATGATGATGATGATGATGATGACGATGATGATGTTGATGATGACGATGCTGCGGTTGATAGTACTGTTCAGGGTGATGTTGATGCATCTTATGATGATGATGCTGATGATGATGATGATGATGATGATGATGGCGATGACGATGACGATGGCGACGGCGAATTATGATGATGATGGTGATGCTGATGATGATGGTGGTGGTGGTGATGATGGTGGTGATGATGGTGGTGATGATGACGATGATGATGCCGACGATGATGATGCTGCTGCTGATGATGATGATGATGAGGATGCTGATGCTGATTCGTATGGCGCTGCTGCTGTTGATGATGATTGTGGCGGTGATGATGATGGTGCTGATGAGTACGCGGATGATGATGATGATGCTGCTGATGCTGATACTGCTGCTGCTGATGATGATGATGATGATGATGATGATGGTGACGATGATGCTGCTGTTGTTGTTGGTGATGGTGATGATAGTGGTTGTGGTGGTGATGGTGGTGATGCGAATAAGGGTAATGCTGCTGCTGCTACTGATGATGATGATGATGATGATGATGATGATGATGCGGCTGCTGCTGCTGATGATGCTGAGACAGATGCCGACGAGGATGAGGATGTGGATGAGGATTCTGATGGTGGTGGTGGTGATGCTGCCGCTGCTGCTGATGATGATGATGGTTGTGATGGTGTTGGTGGTTGTGATGAGAATATGGGTGAGGATGCTGCTGCTGCTGCTGCTGATGATGATGATGATGATGATGATGATGATGAGGATGATGATGCTGATGATGATGATGGTGATGATGATGATGATGATGATGATGAGGATGATGATGCTGATGATGATGATGGTGATGATGATGATGATGATGATGATGATGATGATGATGATGATGATGATGATGATGCGGCTGCTGCTGATGATGATGAGACTGATGACGACGAGGATGAGGATGCGGATGAGGATTCTGATGTTGGTGGTGGTGGTGGTGATGATGCTGCTGCTGATGATGATGAGGAGGAGGAGGAGGAGCAGGAGGAGGATGAGGAGGAGGAGAAGGAGGATCAACGGAGGATAAACGGAGGATCAACGGAGGAGGAGGAGGAGGAGGAGGAGGAGAAGGAGGAGGAGGAGAAGGAGGAGGAGGAACGGGAGTCTAGTCACATGAGACAGCTTTCGTCTTCACTATTTGTGGAGCTCTCATGGAACTCGGTTGGGCTGTCTTGGGGCTATCTTGACGTCCTGTGAGGCAGCTTTGGGGGTCCCTTGGGGCCATCTTTGGCCGTCATGGGGGGCACTTGTACGCCGTCTTCGGGCTCTCTTGGGCCGTCTTGGGTCCCTCTTGACAGTCTCGTGGGGCTGTCGTGGGGGGCCGTTTTAGGCCGTCGCAAGGCCTTCTAAGGCCGTCTAAGGTCCAACGGGAGGCCCTCTTGGGCCGCCAGGGGGTCCTCTTGGATGCCTCTTGGGCCATCGTGGGGCCTCTCAGGCCATCTTGGGACCCTCTTGGGGGCCTCTTGAGCCGCCTTGGGACCATCGCGTAGGCTTCTTGGGCCGTCTTGAACTGACGGACGCTCGAAACGGAGAGGTTGTGAACATCATTCAACAACCAGCGGGAGCTTACTGATTTTGGCTTCTTCGGGCCCTGTTGAAGGTCCGCTTGTGGCCCTTTTTGGACCCTCTTGGTGGCATCTTGGGCCGTCTTGAGGCCATATTGGACCACTGGGGGGCCATCCTGGGCAGTCTTCGAGGTCTTAAGGCCATCTTGGTGTTCTCGGATGCCTGCCTGGACCGTCTTGGAAGCTCAGGACGCGGATGCATCTTACTTGCACGAGGGATCGTGACGTCAGGACCCCCATCTTTTTTGTACGAGGCCGACCCGTCTAGATTTGGGCCCGTCGCCGTTCTGGCTCAAGAGCTTTCTGCAGCCAGCCTGATCCGCGAGCACTCCCAGCCACATCCCGACCTGCCACCAATGACCTCGGCCACGGAGCGCATGGAGCTCGCGGAGGTCGGCGGCGAGGCGAGCGGGTCGGAGCAGTTCTTGGTCCAGGATGCTCGCGCCAGGCGTTCGCCCTGGCGGGTGGCGGGTGGCGCAGGTGTGGCCGCCCTGCTCCTGGCCGGCACAGGCGCGGGGGCAGCGCGCTTGGCGCTGCACGGGGCGGCCTCGGACACGGATCGCCTCCAGAGCAAGGTGCAGACGGTTGCCCTGCCGCCGCGCGACAAGTGCGCCAGCACGGACGACGACTGCTACAGCCTGGGGTGCTGCAACGTTGCGGGCCTGAACTGCTTCGAGACCAAGCCGGGGAAGGGCAAGTGCCTGAAGAACTGCACCCCCAGCGCCTCCCAGTTGTGCGTTCAGACGCAGCCGATCATGGACCCGATCCTCAAGGATGCCGACTGGTACGGCCCGTCATTGTACTGCTTCGCAGTGGTCATGCAGGACATCGGCAGCACAAAGAAGATGTACGACTTGGAGCTGCTCCAGGGAGCATACGGCAGGAAGACCAGCATCTTCGGGTGCGAGAGCTGGGGAGTATTCAGCGACAAGGAGGGGGAGGTCGGGCCCGGCGCTCCGCTCGTGAAGCTGGAGGATGCCGACGGGGACTTCCACTTCGCGAAGAGAGAGGAGACCGGCACCTGGCTGAACACGGGCTTGCATTACCAGGCTTGGAAGGCAATTGGGGAAGCCGGCGTGTACAAGAGCGCCAGCTGGGTCGTGAAGGTCGATCCAGACGCGGTGTTCGTGCCGAGCCGCTTGGTGTCTTACCTCTCTAGCAAGGTGGTCCCAGCCAACGGCCTCTACCTCGAGAACTGCAAAGGAGTGAAGTACGGGTGGTTCGGCAGCCTGGAGATCTTCTCGGCGGTGGCCTTCGAGACGCTCCTGGGGTCGATGGCCGCGTGCAAGGGGGGCACCGTCGATTGGAAAACCGGCGTTGACGGAGGCAAGTACGGCCCCATGGGCGAGGATCTGTTCGCGCAGGTTTGCTTGGATACGAACGGCGTCTCTCGTGGAGAGGCATTCGGCACCAAGCTGGACGGAACTTGCGAGGCGGACCGGCCAACCGCCGAGAAGAAGAACAAGAAGTGGAAGCCCACGTGCGACGGCGAGAACTTCCCAGCGTACCACCCTCTGATGAAGCCCGAGGACTATATGGCGTGCTTGGATGCCACCACCAACGCATTTGGCTACTGAGCGCCCTGCAGCAGGCAGTGAAGCCGCAGTGCGCCAGGCATAGCGCCCTGTCCGCCTGCCTGCTGTGCCCCGCGGCCGCCGTTTTTTGGTCGTGCAGGCATTTTTCGCGCTGCCCTGGCCACTCCTCACCACACAAAGCCGGTGTTGAGCGAAGATGTGTCCGAGGCAGCAGGCAGCCTGGCGCTGCTTGAATATGGGAGTTCCCATTGTCTTCCGGCTCGTTGTGACAACCCCAGTGGCCAGTGAGAGCATCACCACAGTAGTTGTGCAGTTCCCTGCCGTGGGGAAGCTTCTGCTTTTCCACGGAGGCCTCTGCGGTGCTTTGAGCCTCATGTGTGAATCGGTTTTCCCGATCTGCATCGATGCGGTGAGGGCAACAA
Source organism: Prorocentrum cordatum (assembly GCA_963575745.1). Lineage (NCBI taxonomy): Eukaryota > Dinophyceae > Prorocentrales > Prorocentraceae > Prorocentrum > Prorocentrum cordatum. The sequence goes on from CAUYUJ010003667.1 coordinate 54,306, forward strand.
AGAATAGGACTGAAGACAGCAGGGGTGTGTATGCCAGGTGCAACGTTGAGGGGGGGATAGGCTCAGGGGGAGGTGCATCGACCGCCCATCGCCCACTCATCGCTGGTATGGGCCCGATGGCCCACCCCGCCCAGGAGCGTGCGGACTCGCTGTCGGGGGCCCATCGCCCCTCAGCGTTGAGTGGTTTCGGGGGGCAGGGCGGGAGGGAGGCAGGAAGGCCAGGTCTGGCCGCATCGGATCCGTCAGGTCGGGCTTGGTCGGCGTGACGCCCTGGCCACTTTCCTGGCCAATCTCCCTGTCACCCTCCTCGCGAATTCTAGACGCTTCGTGTAACCCCACCAGCCAATCCAGAAACGATGCGAAGACGAGTTGCCCTGATCAGGGATGTGGAGGAGCATGCCGTGGAATAGTGGGCTGGGTAAGACGTGCTATCTCAAGAGGCGGGAGGATGGAGGAGGAATCGGAATCGGAGGAAGAGGCGGAGGAGTAGGAGGAGGAGGAGGAGGAGGAGGAGGAGGGAGATGGGGGAGGGAGAGGAGGAGGAAGGAGGAGGAACAGGCGGATGAGGAAGAGACGGAGGAGGATGATGAGGAGGAGGAGCAGGAGGATGAGGGCGAACAGAAAGGCCAGAAGCCTCTTGGATGCCCTTCGGAGTCTCTTCGCATTTCTTCCGAGAGCTTCGTGCCAGGTGTGCGCCAGGTGTTCAGCCGCGCAAGGTGCGCCACGTTCGGGGCACGCGCAGAATGTGTCAGGTGCGCCTGCGCACGTGACAGCACACATCGGGAAACATGTCGGCCCCCACCATCCTTGTCGAAAACCAATGCCCATCATTGTGTCTGGTGGGCCTGCGCACAGCAGGCCATACGCCACCACCCCTGCCGTCCCTGTCAAAAACCACTTGACAGTGATCGCGGAGTGGCCGAGCATGATCCAGATTTAGCCGCGAGGTGCATTTTGTGTTGGGTGGTAGCCCTGCGCGCAGCAGCAGGCAATATGCTGACACCTCCGCCGTCCCTGTCAAAAACAATTCAAAGTGCTCGCGGGCCTCACGAACATGACTCAAGAATTTGCCCCAAAGTGTACTTCGTGTATTGTTAGTTGACAGGGACGGTGGGGGGGGCCGCATCGGATTGGCCGCGCATGCTCCAAATGTGGAGGCAGAGTGCGTTTTGTATTGTTCTTGACGGGCGGTGTGTGTGTGTGTGTGTGAGAGAGCATTTTGTCCTCCTGGTTCCTGGTTGGCTGCCGGTCGCCTGGGGGTGGGAGTGTACAGGGAACAGTGATAAGCCCCTCCCCGAAGGTGAATAAGGGGGTTGCAAGTTGGAAGGGGAAACTCCAAGCCACTCACGCCCTGGGCTCAAGTCTCCCGAGAGCGAGCAGTGCCGTAACAATGTATTATCGCCAGGACTCCCGATATTATTTTTGCATTTGTTTTTTTATCCATATATATATAGAGAGAGAGAGTGAGAGCGAGAGAGAAAGAGAGAGAGAGAGAGAGAGAGCGAGAGAGAAAGAGAGGGAAAGAGAGAGAGAGAGAGAGAGAGAGAGAGAGAGAAAAAGAAAGAGAGAGATGGAAAGAGAGAGAGAGAGAGCAACCAAAACGACGTAACAAGCTTTTCACACCATGGCTCGCGAGAGCGAGCGTGACGTGAGTCATCCCGCGCCCGGGCGGGCCGGGGGACCAGGACCACTACCACAAGTGTCGGTGCGGGGGGCCGGGCCCGCTCCTCGGGGCTCCTCGGGGGCCCCAGGTCCACTTCGACAACGCTCCCGCCGTCGTCGAGGCGGCTCAAGACGGCCTCCAGAAGATGTGGACGCCCAGCGAGGCGTCTCGAACGGCGCCAGAAGCTTCGAAGACGCCTCAAGTGGCGCTCCAAGACGACACCCGAGAGAGTCCGGAGAGTCCCACTCCCTCAGGAAAACGTGCATTTTTAGCATATTTGCTTCCGGGACCTTCACAGCAAGACAGACAGCCTAAGTGCTCCCTGGACTGACTCCCTACGACGGCCCAAGAAAACCCCAAGAGGGCTCCAAGACGGCCCCATGGATCCGAAGACGGCCAAAGGCGTCCAAGACGGCCCGAACGGGCCCCCGAAGGAACCCAAGAGGGTCCAAAGACGGCCCGACTGTTCGGTGGGGCCACATGAGGCCGTCACGTGTGACACCTTGTGCCTCCGTGGTTGGAAGAGCCGTGGTGATGATGATGCTGATGCTGCTGATGATGATGATGATGAGGATGAGGATGAGGATTCTGATGGTGGTGGTGGTGGTGCTGGTGGCGATGATGATGACGATGGTGATGATGCTGCTGATGATGATGATGATGATGGTGGTGGTGGTGATGATGCTGATGATGATGATGCTGATGGAAACGAATCTGATGATGATGATGATGATGATGATGATGGTGATGCTGATGATGATGATGATGATGCTGATGCTGATTGATGATCATGATGATGATGGTGATGGTGATGATGATGTTGATGTTGATAGTGACCATGATCGATGATGCTGATGATGATGATGAGGATGAGGATGCGGACGACGACGATGTAGATGATGATAATGATGATGCTGATGATGATGCTGCTGCTGATGATGATGCTGCTGATGATGCTGCTGCTGATGCTGCTGATGTTGATGATGCTGCTGCTGACGATGGCGATGCTGGAGCTGCTGCTGTGCTGATGGTAATGCTGATGATGCTGCTGATGATGATGATGATGATGCTGCTGTTGATAGTACGGTTCATGGTGATGCTGATGCTGCTGATGATGAAGATGATGATGATGATGGCGATTACGATGACGATGACGACGACGAATCATGATGATGATGGTGATGATGATGGTGGTGTTGGTGGTGATGACGGTGATGATGATGATGATGACGAAGACGATGATGATGCCGATGATGATGATGCTGCTGATGATGATGATGATGATGAGGATGCTGATGCTGATTAGTATGGTGCTGCTGCTGTTGATGATGCTTGTGGCGGTGATTATGCTGGTACTGATTATTGTGCTGATGATGCTGCTGATGCTGATACTGATGATGATGATGATGCTGCTGTTGTTGATGATGATGGTGATGATGGTGATGATGATGATGATGATGATGATGATGATGATGATGATGATGATGCTGATGCTGATGATGATGATGATGATGATGATGATGATGATGATGATGATGATGATGATGATGATGATGGTGATGATGATGATGATGATGATGATGATGATGATGATGATGATAGTGGTTGTGGTGGTGGTGGTGGTGGTGGTGGTGATGCGAATCAGGGGGAGGATGCTGCTGGTGATGATGATGATGATGATGACGACGATGCGGCTGTTGCTGCTGATGCTGAGGATGAGGATGAGGATGAGGGTTCTGATGGTGGTGTTGGTGATGCTTCCGCTGCTGCTGCTGATGTCGATGGTTGTGGTGGTGGTGGTTGTGATGAGAATATGGTTGAGGATGCAGATGATGATGATGATGATGCTGCTGATGATGATGATGCTTATGATGATGCTTATGATGATGATGATGATGATGATGATGATGATGATGATGATGATGATGATGATGATGACGATGATGATGATGATGATGATGATGATGATGATGATGATGATGATGATGATGATGCTGATGATGCTGATGATGATGCGGCTGCTGCTGCTCATGATGCTGAGGCTATGACGACGAGGATCAGGATGTGGATGAGGATTCTGATGGTGGTGGTGGTGGTGGTTGTGGTGATGATGATGCTGCTGCTGATGATGATGATGATGAGGAGGAGGAGGAGGAGGAGCAGGAGCAGGAGGAGGGAGGAGGAGGAGGAGGAGGAGGAGGAGGAGGAGGAGGATGAGGAGGAGGAGGAGGATAAACGGAGGATTAACGGAGGATCAACGGAGGATCAACGGAGGATCAACGGAGGAGGAGGAGGAGGAGGAGGAGGAGAAGGAGGAAGATGAACGGGAGTCTAGTCACATGAGACAGTTTTCGTCTCCACTACTTGTGGAGCTCTCATGGAACTCTGTTGGGCTGTCTTGGGGCTGTCTTGACCTCCTGTGAGAAAGCTTTGGGTCCCTTGGGACCATCTTTGGCCGTCATGGGGGGGCACTTGTACGCCGTCTTCGGGCTCTCCTGGGCCGTCTCGGGACCCTCCTGACAGAGTGGTGGGGCCGTCGGGGGGGGCCGTCTTAGGCCGTCGCAAGGCCTTCTAAACCCGTCTAAGGTCCAACGGGAGGCCCTCTTGGGCTGCCAGGGGGTCCTCTTGGATGCCCCTTGGGCCGTCGTGGGGCCTCTCAGGCCCTCTTGGGACCCTCTTAGGGGGCCTCTTGAGCCGCCTTGGGACCATCGTGTAGGCTTCTTGGGCCGTCTGAACTGACGGACGCTCGAAACGGAGAGGCTGTGAACATCATTCAACAACCAACGGGAGCTTACTGATTTTGGCTTCTTCGGGCCCTGTTGAAGGTCCGCTTGTGGCCCTTTTTTGGACCCTCTTGGTGGCATCTTGGGCCGTCTTGAGTCCATATTGGACCGCTGGGGGGCCATCTTGGGCAGTCTTCGAGGTCTTTGGGCCATCTTGGTGTTCTCGGATGCCTGCCTGGACCGTCTTGGAAGCTCAGGACACGGACGCATCTTACTTGCACGAGGGATCGTGACGTCAGGACCCCCATCTTTTTTGTACGAGGCCGACCCGTCTAGATTTAGGCCCGTCGCCGTTCTGGCTCAAAAGCTTTCTGCAGCCAGCCTGATCCGCGAGCACTCCCAGCCACATCCCGATCTGCCACCAATGACCTCGGCCACGGAGCGCATGGAGCTCGCGGAGGTCGGCGGCGAGGCGAGCGGGTCGGAGCAGTTCTTGGTCCAGGATGCTCGCGCCAGGCGTTCGCCCTGGCGGGTGGCGGGTGGCGCAGGTGTGGCCGCCCTGCTCCTGGCCGGCGCAGGCGCAGGGGCAGTGCGCTTGGCGCTGCACGGGGCGGCCTCGGACACGGACCGCCTCCAGAGCAAGGTGCAGACGGTTGCCTTGCCGCCGCGCGACAAGTGCGCCAGCACGGACGACGACTGCTACAGCCTGGGGTGCTGCAACGTTGCGGGCCTGAACTTTTGCTTTTCTGAGGTGTCCTTGTCTGTTTGATTGCGATTTTGTGTTGTTTGTGCCGTTTTCGTTGTTTTTGTTTTTTTGTGTTTTGTTGTGTGTTTTTTCATAATTTTGGTGTTTATTTTTGTCGCTTCGAGACCAAGCCAGGGAAGGGCAAGTGCCTGAAGAACTGCACCCCCAGCGCCTCCCAGTTGTGCGTTCAGACGCAGCCGATCATGGACCCGATCCTCAAGGATGCCGACTGGTACGGCCCGTCATTGTACTGCTTCGCAGTGGTCATGCAAGACATCGGCAGCACAAAGAAGATGTACGACTTGGAGCTGCTCCAGGGAGCATACGGCAGGAAGACCAGCATCTTCGGGTGCGAGAACTGGGGAGTATTCAGCGACAAGGAGGGGGAGGTCGGGCCCGGCGCTCCGCTGGTGAAGCTGGAGGATGCCGACGGGGACTTCCATTTCGCGAAGAGAGAGGAGACCGGCACCTGGCTGAACACGGGCTTGCATTACCAGGCTTGGAAGGCAATTGGGGAAGCCGGCGTGTACAAGAGCGCAAGCTGGGTCGTGAAGGTCGATCCAGACGCGGTGTTCGTGCCGAGCCGCTTGGTGTCTTACCTCTCTAGCAAGGTGGTCCCAGCCAACGGCCTCTACCTCGAGAACTGCAAAGGCGTGAAGTACGGGTGGTTCGGCAGCCTGGAGATCTTCTCGGCGGTGGCCTTCGAGACGCTCCTGGGGTCGATGGCCGCGTGCAAGGGGGGCACCGTCGATTGGAAAACCGGCGTTGACGGAGGCAAGTACGGCCCCATGGGCGAGGATCTGTTCGCGCAGGTTTGCTTGGATACGAACGGCGTCTCTCGTGGAGAGGCATTCGGCACCAAGCTGGACGGAACTTGCGAGGCGGACCGGCCAACCGCCGAGAAGAAGAACAAGAAGTGGAAGCCCACGTGCGACGGCGAGAACTTCCCAGCGTACCACCCGCTGATGAAGCCCGAGGACTATATGGCGTGCTTGGATGCCACCACCAACGCATTTGGCTACTGAGCGCCCTGCAGCAGGCAGTGAAGCCGCAGTGCGCCAGGCATAGCGCCCTGTCCGCCTGCCTGCTGTGCCCCGCGGCCGCCGTTTTTTGGTCGTGCAGGTATTTTTCGCGCTGCCCTGGCCACTTCTCACCACACAAAGCCGGTGTTGAGCGAAGATGTGTCCGAGGCAGCAGGCAGCCTGGCTGCCTGCCTGGCGCTACTTAATTCGGGCAGGCCCCCATTGTCTTCCGGCTCGTTGTGACAACCCCAGTGGCCAGCGACAGCATCACCACAGTAGTTGTGCAGTTCCCTGCCGTGGGGAAGCTTCTGCTTTTCCACGGAGGCCTCTGCGGTGCTTTGAGCCTCATGTGTGAATCGGTTTTCCCGATCTGCATCGATGCGGTGAGGGCAACAAAGAATAGGGCTGAAGACAGCAGGGGTGTGTATGCCAGGTGCAACGTTGAGGGGGGGATAGGCTCAGGGGGAGGCGCATCGACCGCCCATCGCCCACTCATCGCTGGTATGGGCCCGATGGCCCACCCCGCCCAGGAGCGTGCGGACTCGCTGTCGGGGGCCCATCGCCGACCCATCGGCGCTGTATCGCGCCGATTGCAGCTCGATGTTGCCCCCCTGGAGCCAGTCCCCATCCTGTCGTTGCCCCTCAGCGTGGAGGGGTTCGGGGGGCAGGGCGGGAGGGAGGGCAGGAGGCCAGGCTGGCGGCACCGAGCAGTCGAGGTCGGCTCCCCCTCCCGACCGCCCTGGCCACTTTCCTGGCCAATCTCCGTGTCACCATCCTCGCGAATCCTAGACGCTTCGTGTGACCCCACCAGCCACTCCAGCAACGATGCGAAGACGAGTTGCCCTGATCAGGGATGTGGAGGGGCATGCCGCGGAATAGTGGGCTGGGTAAGACGTCCTCTCCCAAGAGGCGGGAGGATGGAGGAGGTATCGAAGGAAGAGGCGGAGGAGGAGGAGGAGGAGGAAGATGGAAGGAGGAGGAACAGGCGGATGAGGAAGAGGCGGAGAAGGAGGAGGAAGATGAGGATGAGGAGGAGGAGGGCGAACAGAAAGGCCAGAAGCCTCTTGGATGCCCTTCGGAGTCTCTTTGCATTTCTTCCGAGAGCTTCGTGCCAGGTGTGCGCCAGGTGTGCCGCATACTCCAGCCGCGCCAGGTGCGTCACGTTCGGGGCACGTGCAGAGTGTGTCAGGTGCGCCTGCGCACGTGACAGCACACATCAGGAAACATGTCGGCCCCCACCATCCTTGTCGAAAACTATGCCCATCATTGTGTCTGGTGGGCCTGCGCACAGCAGGCCATACGCCACCACCCCCGCCGTCTCTGTCAAAAAACACTTGACAGGGATCGCGGGGTGTCCGCGCATGATCCAGATTTAGCCGCGAGGTGCATCTTGTATTGGATTGTAGCCCTGCGCGCAGCAGCAGGCAATATGCTGACACCTCCGCAGTCCCTGCCAGAAACTATACAAAGTGCTCGCGGGCCTCACGAACATGACTCAAGACTTTGCCCCAAAGTGTACTTCGTGTATTGTTAGTTGACAGGGACGGTGGGGGTGGGCCGCATCGGATTGGCCGCGCATGCTCCAAATGTGGAAGCAGGGTGCGTTTTGTATTGTTCTTGACAGGGGCGGTGTGTGTGTGTGTGAGCATTTTGTCCTCATGGTTCCTGGTTGGCTGCCGGTCGCCTGGGGGTGGGAGTGTATAGGGAATAGTGATAAGCCCCTCCCCGAAGGTGAATAAGGGGGTTGGAAGGGGAACTCCAGACCACTGATGCCCTAAAGGGCTAAGGTCTCCCGGGAGCGAGCAGTACCGTAACAATCTATTATCGCTAGGACTCCCGATAGTATTTATGTGTTTATTTTTAAATCAATACATCTGTAGATGTATATATATATATATATAGAGAGAGAGTGAGAGCGAGAGAGAGAGAGAGAGAGAGAGGGAGAGAGCGAGAGAGAAAGAGAGAGCGAGAGAGAAAGAGAGAGGGAAAGAGAGAGAGAGAGGAAAAAAAGAAAGAGAGAGATGGAGAGAGAGAGAAAAACAACCAAAACGACGTAACAAGCTTTTCGCACCATGGCTCGCGAGAGCGAGCGTGCCGTGAGTCATCCCGGGCCCGGGCGGGCCTGGGGACTGGGACCACTACCACACGTGTCGGGGCGGGGGGCCGGGCCCGCTCCTCGGGGCTCCTCGGGGGCCCCAGGTCCACCTCGACAGCGCTCCCGCCGTCGTCGAGGCGGCTCAAGACGGCCTCCAGGAGTCGTGGACGCCCAGCGAGGCGTCTCGAACGGCGCCAGAAGCTTCGAAGACGCCCCAAGTGGCGCTCCAAGACGACACCCGAGAGAGCCCCGAGGGGCACACCTCTTCCCACTCCCTCAGGAAGACGTGCATGTTTAGCATATTTGCTTCCAGGACCTTCACAGCAAGACAGACGGCCCAAAATGCTCCCTGGACTGACTGCCCTACGACGGCCCAAGAAACCCCCAAGACGGCTCGAAGACGGCCCCATGGGTCCGAAGACGGCCAAAGGCGTCCAAGACGGCCCGAACGGGCCCCCGAAGGGACCCAAGAGGGTCCAAAGACGGCCCGACTGTTCGGAGGGGGAACAGGAGGCCGTCACGTGTGACACCTTGTGCCTCCGCGGTTGGAAGAGCCGTGGTGATGATGATGATGGTGGTGATGATGCTGATGGAGATGATGGTGATGCTGATGCTGCTGCTGATGACCATGATGCTGATGCTGATGATCATGATGATGATGGTGATACTGGTGATGGTGATGATGATGATGATGATGTTGATGTTGTTGATGCTGCTGCTGTTGCTGCTGCTGCTGACGATGATGATGCTGCTGCTGATGATGATGCTCATGGTGATAATGATGCTGATGATGGTGAGGATGATGATGCTGTTGATGATGATGACGATGATGCGGCGGCTGCTGATGCTGCTGATGATGATGCTGAGACTGATGGTGACGAGGATGAGGATGCGGATGAGGATTCAGATGGTGGTGGTGGTGGTGATGATGCCGATGCTGATGCTGATGATGATGATGATGCGGATGCTGATGCTGCTGATGATAACGATGATGATGATGATGATGATGATGGTGATGATATTGGTAATAGTGATGATCGTGATGCTTAGGATGATGATGCTGATGTTGATAATGACCATGATCGATGTTTCTGATGATGATGAGGATGCGGACGACGACGATGTAGATGATGATACTGATGCTGATGATGATGCTGCTGCTGATGCTGCTGCTGATGATGCTGCTGCTGATGCTGCTGATGCTGATGATGTTGATGATGCTGCGGCTGACGATGGCGATGCTGGAGCTGCTGCTGTTCTGATGATAATGCTGCTGATGCTGATGATAATGATGATGATGATGTTGATGATGATGATGATGCTGCGGTTGATAGTACTGTTCAGGGTGATGTTGATGCTGCTGATGATGATGATGATGATGATGGCGATGACGATGACGATGGCGACGGCGAATCATGATGATGATGGTGATGCTGATGATGATGGTGGTGGTGGTGATGATGGCGGTGATGATGGTGGTGATGATGACGATGATGATGCCGACGATGATGATGCTGCTGCTGATGATGATGATGAGGATGCTGATGCTGATTCGTATGGCGCTGCTGCTGTTGATGATGACTGTGGCGGTGATGATGATGGTGCTGATTAGTACGCGGATGATGATGATGATGATGATGCTGCTGCTGATGCTGATACTGCTGCTGCTGATGATGATGATGGTGACGATGATGCTGCTGTTGTTGTTGGTGATGGTGATGATAGTGGTTGTGGTGGTGGTGGTGGTGATGCGAATAAGGGTGATGCTGCTGCTGCTGCTGATGATGATGATGATGATGATGATGCGGCTGCTGCTGCTGATGATGCTGAGACAGGTGTCGACGAGGATGAGGATGTGGATGAGGATTCTGATGGTGGTGGTGGTGATGCTGCCGCTGCTGCTGATGATGATGATGGTTGTGATGGTGTTGGTGGTTGTGATGAGAATATGGGTGAGGATGCTGCTGCTGCTGATGATGATGATGATGAGCATGATGATGATGCTGATGATGATGATGATGATGATGATGGTGATGATGATGAGTGACGATGCTGATGATGTGATGGATGATGAGCTGATGTGATGCTGATGTGATGATGATGATGATGATGATGATGATGATGAATGATGATGATGTGATTGATGATGAGGTTGATGATGATGATGATGATGGAATGATGATGATGATGATGATGATGATGATGATGAAGGATGATGATGATGATGATGATGATGATTGAGATGATGATGATGATGATGATGCTGCTGATGATGATGGATGATGATGATGATGATGATGATGATGATGATGATGATGGAGATGATGATGCGGATGATGCTCGAGACTGATGGACGACGAGGATGAGATCGCGGATGAGGATTATGAGGGTGGTGGTGGTGGTGATGATGCGCTTGATGAGGATGATGATGAGGAGGAGGAGGAGAAGGAGGATGAGGAGGAGGGGGAGGAGAAGGAGGATAAACGGAGGATAAACGGAGGATCAACGGAGGAGGAGGAGGAGGAGGAGGAGGAGGAGGAGGAGGAGGAGGAGCAGGAGGAGGAGGAGAAGGAGGAGGAGGAGGAACGGGAGTCTAGTCACATGAGACAGCTTTCGTCTTCACTACTTGTGGAGCTCTCATGGAACTCGGTTGGGCTGTCTTGGGGCTGTCTTGACGTCCTGTGAGGCAGCTTTGGGGGTCCCTTGGGGCCATCTTTGGCCGTCATGGGGGGCACTTGTACGCCGTCTTCGGGCTCTCTTGGGCCGTCTTGGGTCCCTCTTGACAGTCTCGTGGGGCTGTCGTGGGGGGCCGTTTTAGGCCGTCGCAAGGCCTTCTAAGGCCGTCTAAGGTCCAACGGGAGGCCCTCTTGGGCCGCCAGGGGGTCCTCTTGGATGCCTCTTGGGCCATCGTGGGGCCTCTCAGGCCATCTTGGGACCCTCTTGGGGGCCTCTTGAGCTGCCTTGGGATTATCGCGTAGGCTTCTTGGGCCGTCTTGAACTGACGGACGCTCGAAACGGAGAGGTTGTGAACATCATTCAACAACCAGCGGGAGCTTACTGATTTTGGCTTCTTCGGGCCCTGTTGAAGGTCCGCTTGTGGCCCTTTTTGGACCCTCTTGGTGGCATCTTGGGCCGTCTTGAGGCCATATTGGACCACTGGGGGGCCATCTTGGGCAGTCTTCGAGGTCTTAAGGCCATCTTGGTGTTCTCGGATGCCTGCCTGGACCGTCTTGGAAGCTCAGGACGCGGATGCATCTTACTTGCACGAGGGATCGTGACGTCAGGACCCCCATCTTTTTTGTACGAGGCCGACCCGTCTAGATTTGGGCCCGTCGCCGTTCTGGCTCAAGAGCTTTCTGCAGCCAGCCTGATCCGCGAGCACTCCCAGCCACATCCCGACCTGCCACCAATGACCTCGGCCACGGAGCGCATGGAGCTCGCGGAGGTCGGCGGCGAGGCGAGCGGGTCGGAGCAGTTCTTGGTCCAGGATGCTCGCGCCAGGCGTTCGCCCTGGCGGGTGGCGGGTGGCGCAGGTGTGGCCGCCCTGCTCCTGGCCGGCGCAGGCGCGGGGGCAGCGCGCTTGGCGCTGCACGGGGCGGCCTCGGACACGGACCGCCTCCAGAGCAAGGTGCAGACGGTTGCCCTGCCGCCGCGCGACAAGTGCGCCAGCACGGACGACGACTGCTACAGCCTGGGGTGCTGCAACGTTGCGGGCCTGAACTGCTTCGAGACCAAGCCGGGGAAGGGCAAGTGCCTGAAGAACTGCACCCCCAGCGCCTCCCAGTTGTGCGTTCAGACGCAGCCGATCATGGACCCGATCCTCAAGGATGCCGACTGGTACGGCCCGTCATTGTACTGCTTCGCAGTGGTCATGCAGGACATCGGCAGCACAAAGAAGATGTACGACTTGGAGCTGCTCCAGGGAGCATACGGCAGGAAGACCAGCATCTTCGGGTGCGAGAACTGGGGAGTATTCAGCGACAAGGAGGGGGAGGTCGGGCCCGGCGCTCCGCTCGTGAAGCTGGAGGATGCCGACGGGGACTTCCACTTCGCGAAGAGAGAGGAGACCGGCACCTGGCTGAACACGGGCTTGCATTACCAGGCTTGGAAGGCAATTGGGGAAGCCGGCGTGTACAAGAGCGCCAGCTGGGTCGTGAAGGTCGATCCAGACGCGGTGTTCGTGCCGAGCCGCTTGGTGTCTTACCTCTCTAGCAAGGTGGTCCCAGCCAACGGCCTCTACCTCGAGAACTGCAAAGGCGTGAAGTACGGGTGGTTCGGCAGCCTGGAGATCTTCTCGGCGGTGGCCTTCGAGACGCTCCTGGGGTCGATGGCCGCGTGCAAGGCGGGCACCGTCGATTGGAAAACGGGCGTTGACGGAGGCAAGTACGGCCCCATGGGCGAGGATTTGTTTGCGCAGGTTTGCTTGGATACGAACGGCGTCTCTCGTGGAGAGGCATTCGGCACCAAGCTGGACGGAACTTGCGAGGCGGACCGGCCAGAGGCCGAGAAGAAGAACAAGAAGTGGAAGCCCACGTGCGACGGCGAGAACTTCCCGGCGTACCACCCGCTGATGAAGCCCGAGGACTATATGGCGTGCTTGGATGCCACCACCAACGCGTTCGGCTACTGAGCGCCCTGCAGCAGGCAGTGAAGCTGCGGTGCGCCAGGCAGAGCTCCCTGTCCGCCTGCCTGCTGCGCCCCGCAGCCGCCTTTTTTTGGTCGTGCAGGCATTTTTCGCGCTGCCCTGGCCACTCCTCACCACACAAAGCTGGTGTTGAGCGAAGATGTGTTTGAGGCAGCAGGCAGCCTGGCGCTGCTTAATTATGGGAGTTCCCCATTTTTTCCGGCTCGTTCTGACGGCCTCAGTGGCCAGCGAAAGCATCACCACAGTAGTTTTGCAGTTTCCTGCCGTTGGTCAGCTTCTGCTTTTCCACGGAGGCCTCTGCG
>CAUYUJ010003667.1:75000-77046 GCA_963575745.1 Prorocentrum cordatum
CCGCTCCGCCGGGGGACGCGTATCTCTCATCATGCCATCCGTCATCGACAGCTTGGCTATCGGTGGTGTGCACCAAGTGCTGGGTGGCTATGCGGAGGGCCATCCACAGCACGTACAGCTCGCCTCGCGGTACGGTCTGGGCGCCTGGCAGGGCACCCATGACCACACCCTTGGTCGTCATGTCACTCTCGCTGCCGACGGTCACCATGCCAACTCCCACACGACGAAACCTCGGGTCCTTGGAGTCGGGGCCGCCTGACGCATCACCGACTATGACTGCAGGCGCCTGGGCTGAGCACGGCCCCAGCGCGCCAGCCTGGACACCGTTGAGGAAGACGCCGCTGCCCGCCCACGCCTCCTGGTCTGGTGGTGGCGAGACTGCGGTCCAATCCAACGGGATCATCCCTCGAAGCCAAAAGGCCTGGTCAACTTCATGCTGAGCGAGCGCGGCTGGGTATAACTCATCTGACCGACGGTAAGCTTCAGCATCAGCGTTCTTCTCGCAGCTCCAACTGCGATGAAATGGTGTCTCAACATGAAGCCGACATCCTGGGCACAACTTGCATACCTGCACGCGCGTGGCTGCAGCAGCTCGGCGCTCCCGCGGCCAAGCCCCACCGGCACAAATGACGACCATGATCTCCGCCAACTTTCGACCTCGAGGGAGGGCCTCCAGGTAGCGCAGCAGCCATGGCAACGAGAAATTATCTGCTCCATTCTGCAATCCGCTGCCACAGAAATGCGTCGCAGCTTTCTGCCAGTAAGCTGCCGCCGCCGACTTATCAAAATCAACAAAAAAGGCTTTACGCCATCTGGTTGTGGTACGAGTCCTCGGGGAACTGCCACGATATCTCGGCTGAGTAATGCCACTGAGTAGGCGAGACTCGGTGCCAGCCCCGCTCCAGCAACGTGAGGATGGTGGCAGACATGGGCCCGCGGGCCCATCGAGACCGCCTCGACGGGGGCATCGCCTCCAACTTCGCCAAGACCTTCGGCCATGCACGATACACAGCTGCGCGTGTGTGGGGGTTCGTGAACCACTGCTGGAGCCAGCATGCCACCACCTCGTGCGGGAGCTTGACCCCTGGGTCCTGACCAGGAGCTCGTACCGGCCGCGGTGATGCGAGGCACAGCCCTTTGCCACCAGCGCTGCGCGCGGCAGCGAGGCCCCGACGGCACTGCTGCAACCTGACGCCGTACGCGCCGTGGACCGCCTGGCCGTACATGCCCGCCGCCTGCGCGCCCATGCGCTCGAGCCTGGACGTCACGCGGTAGCGTTTGGACGCCCTGGCGAAGCGCGCCACCTTCGCGTGGAGCTTCTTCTGCTTAAGGCCCCTCTTGGTCCTGATCTCCCTCGCCGTGCGACGACCTCCACCGAGATCGATGCCCAAGAAGCCCGCCTGCAACTGCGCCCTGATCGTATACCCTCGCCGCCGCATGCGTCGTACAATCTCCTTGGCGTCGCCATGGTGAGAGCATATCACGCAAGACTTGGGCGCAACCTGCAACCGAACCTTTTTCAACTCATCGGCAGTGTCTGCTAAACAGGAAGACAACGATTCAACCATGGCTTGCCGGAAACCAGCTACACTTTGCGAGAGATCGTCGATCCACAATCGATGAGAAACACGTTGGTGAGAACGACTGGTAGCTGCCATGACATAATGCATCATGCACTTCGCAAATCGGGTTCCAGATCTCAAACCTTGGATAAATTGCATGTTGCCAAAAAGAGCTCGCTCACCGCGCCCTGCTGCTCGACGGTACGCGGCGCCATGCATTGGGACAGCTCCAGAAACATGATGACTGGGGGAAAGCCCAGCCTCAACGAAACATCAACTCAAATATCCCATTCAATGCTATTGTAGAATTATTTCACGTCCATGAGCCCGTGCGCATGGGAGGTGCCGAGGGCGCCCGCAACCTCCTCCTGCAAAGTCCTATGGAACGCCTCCCGAAGGGAAGCGTTACCTGCAATAGCAGCGTCCCAGTCAGACTCCACAAGGTTGCACCAGCTCCTGACGTACTCTTCTCTGATCAAGGATC
>CAUYUJ010003668.1:0-7500 GCA_963575745.1 Prorocentrum cordatum
GAGGAGGAGGAGGAGGAGGAAGAGGGGGAGGAGAGGGTGGAGGAGAGGAGAGGCGTGGAAGGACGAGCGAGAGGGAGGACTAGGAGGAGGGGGGGCGGAGTGGGAGGAGGACTGGTGGCGGAGGCGGAGGAGTTTCAGGAGAGGGTAAGAGGAGGGAAGAGTCGAGCAGCAGGAGGAGGAGGAGGAGGAGGACGACGACGAGGAGGAGGACGAGGAGGAGGAGGAGGAGAGGAGGAGGAGGAGGAGGAGGAGGAGGAGGAGGCCCCCGGCAATGTGGGGGCCCCAAGAGGGCCCCTGCCGGGCCCCAAGAAAGCTCCAAGAGGGCCCAAGAGAGCCCCAAGAGGGCTCCCAGAGGGCCCAAGAGAGCCCCAAGAGGGCCCAAGAGGCTTCCCAGGAGGGCACCAAGATGCCCCTGGCAATTTGGAGGCCCACCCCCAAATTGCCAGGGGCCCCAACAGGGCCCCTGCCGGGCCCCAAGAGAGCCCCCAGAGCGCCCAAGAGAGCCCCAATAGGGCCCAAGAGGCTTCCCAAGAGGGCCCAAGAGGCTTCCCAACAGAGCCCCAAGAGGGCCCGCTGAGGCTCCCTCCAGGAGGAGGAGGAGGAGGAGGAGGAGGAGCAGCAGGAGGAGGAGGAGGAGGAGGAGGAGGAGCAGGAGGAGGAGGAGGAGGAGGAGGAGCAGGAGGCAACGACGCCTCGATCGCCACGAACTCTTTGTGGCTGCGGTCGGAGTCGTCCTCGCTGTCGCCCTCGTCGGGGTCGTCGTCGTCGTTGTCGTCGCTGGCGGCGGACTCGTCGCTGCCCGAGGCGTTGCCGACCTGCCCGACGCGGATGGCCTCTAGGGGAGGAGGCCGGCAAGGAGCAGGAGGAGGAGGAGGATGGGCGGGGAGGCGCGAGTAGGAGGAGGGACGGGGAGGAGGACGAGGAGGAGGAGAAGGAGGAGGCGGAGGAGTCGGAGGAGGAGGAGGAGGACGAGGAGGAGGAGGAGGAGGAGGAGGAGGAAGTAAGGGGGGTAAGGGGGGTAAGGGGGGCAAGGGGGGTAAGGGGGGTAAGGGGGGAGAGGCGGAGGAGCAGGAGCGAGGGGGTGGATGCGAGAAAGAGGAGAAGGATGAGGAGGAGAAGCAGGAGCAGGAGGAGGAGGAGGAGGAGGAGGAGGCCTCCAGCTGTTTTTCCACGTTGCTCTTCACCTCGTTCAGCTTCTGCTGGATGTCCTGGATGCTGCTCTGGGCGGCCGGCCGCGCCTGCTTAGCGCTCGACCTCCGCCGACCTCCGCGTTTTTTGATTTTGATCATGGAGTGGCCCTTGTTCTTGCTCTTGCTGCCCCCCTTGTTGCTGCATTTGCCCTTGCCCCTGCTCTTGCTGCCCTCGTTGCTGCCGTACTTGCTGTCGCGCTGCTGCCACCTGGCGCCGACGCTGCCCCGCGACTTGGACAGCAGCTCGTCCGATTGCTCGCCCCACTGCTGGCCCCACTGCCACTGGCCGTACTCGCGCCACTGCCCCCATTGCCACTGCTGCCAGCAAACGCTGCCGCTGCCCCAGCCCTCCTCTCCAGCACGGCGAGTAGCCTTCTCGCGTTCTTTCTGCTTCTGCATTTTCGTCAGCTCCCTCAGCTCCTGCCGTTCTGCCTCCTCCTCTTGGATCCATCTCTTATTTTCCTTATCCCGCCTATTCCTCTCCTCTTTGTACATTTGCTTTCTCATCAACCTCCTCTCGCGCAGCTTGCGACACCGTTCCCTGATGAACTCATCGGACGATGGCGGCGGTGAAGAGCTCCGACGATCTCGACTCCGACTCCTGGAGTCGCTGCGGTCGCTCATCCCGCGGCCAGCGGCTCGGGCTGCGCGCCCGACGAGGGCCCGAGGGCTCGATGGGCCGAGGGCCGGGCCGCCCCCCGGATCCGTCAAGTCGAGCTCGAGCCCCACGATCACGACAGAGGAGCAGCCAAGGCCGAGAGGAGAGCGAGAGAAGGCTCCCCTGGGGCTCCCCCCAGACCCCCCTCGTTGTTACTCTTCCTCTCTTCCTCTGCCTCCTCCTCCTCCTCCTCCTCCCCCTCCTCCCTCCTCCTCCTCCTCCTCCTCCTCCTCCTCCTCCTCCTTCCTCCTTCCTCCTCCTCCCCCTCATCATCCGCCTCCTCCTCCTCCTCCTCCTCATCCCTCCTCCTCCTCCTCCTCTCCCTCCTCCTCATCCCCCCCCCCCCCTCCTTCCTCCCTTCCTCCTCCTCCTCCTCCCCCTCCTCCTCCCTCCTCCCAGCGCGCGTCGAGGGGGGGGGGGCCTGAGCCTGAGAACCCTGAGCACTTGCAAAACTCAGAAACGTGGTCAGACATGGGGCATCGCAGTCCACGTAACATGAACATGACTAACATGACAAGCGCGAGGCTCCAGAGACTTGCGGCGCGGCTAGCTCGATATCCGCGCTCAGCCCAATCAGTTGTTCGAGCGGCTGCCTGGAAGTTGTTGTTGTTGTTGCTGATGCTGCTGCTGCTGCTGCTGCTGCGGTTGCTGTTATTGTTGGTGGTGTTGTTGGTGGTGTTGTTGGTGTTGTTGGTGTTGTTGTTGCTGTTGTTGTTGGTGGTGGTGGTGTTGTTGTTGTTGAGGTTGTTATTCTTGGTATTGTTATTATTGTTGTTGTTGGTGGTGTTGCTGTTGTTGGCGCCCTCGCGGGGCCCGCTGGGAGGGGCCCAGTGAGGCTTCAACATAGCGAACGCGTTTGAGGGGCCCCACGGCCCAGGAGGGGCCCCGAAAGCACATGGCAAAGCCGTCTGTCCGTCGGTTAAGGTTTCGAGCAGCCTCTCTCGGGCCCCCCCGGGGCCTGCAGTTTCGCGGGATGGGCCGCAGGGCCCAGGAGGGCCCTGACAGGACCCCAAGGGGGCCCCAAGACCAGCCCATGGACACGCGGCCTCGCGGGCGGCTGCGCTCGTGCGCTCTTGAGGCCCTCCCAGGCTGGAACCCCTTCAGTGCCAGCACTGCTTGGGGGATAAAGGAATGATGGGGGTTCGATCTGCACCCAAAGCCAATCACACGGATTTGCTGGTCGAGGGGCGGGCCGAGGATGAAAGTGAAACAGCCAGGTTGGCATTGGTAGAGCGAAGGGCAAGGGAGGGGGGATAGAGCCGCCGACGGCGACGACCGCCCGCCCGGCAGGCTCGGACCCGGAGGCGCCTGCGCCGGCTGCAGCTCATCATGCTGCCGCTGCCAGGCTTGCGCGGCACCAAGGGCAGATCCTTGGGCGGGGCGGCGGGGGGCCCCGTTCTCATCCGCCCCCTGCTCTCCGTGCTCCCCTTCTGCCGCTCCTCCTCCTCCTCGCATCCACCCCCCTCCCTCCCTCCTCCACCCACCCCTCCTTCTCCACTTCATGGGCGGAATCAGTGGAGGCGGCGGAGGGGGCACAAGCAAACCAGTTCCGACCGACAGGTCCTTCGAAGCAATCGATCGGGCACGACGGATGTCTGCGGCCCCAGCTCCGGGAGGGCCTGCAATATGCCGGGCGCGAGGTGCGCGTCCAAGCAAGTCTTGTGCCAACCCATCAAGCACAGGCAGCACTGAAACTCCGCGTCTCCGCCCGCCGCGGTCCCGCCGAGCTCGCACGAGCAGCACGACGGCAGTTTGCCCCCCTGCTTCTCGTCTTTCACGGGCACGCCGCCCGAGCAGGCCACCATCCACATCCTCAGGGTCGTCAAACGAATAGCGGGGAGGCGGCGAGAGGGTGAAGGGAGGAAGGAATAGGAGGGATGGGGAGGAGCGGCGGAGGAGGAAGAGGAGGAGGAGGAGGAGGAGGAGGAGGAGGAGGAGGAGGAGGAGGGGGATTAGGACGTCGGAGCAAGGAGACTCCACATAAACGAAAGGGGCGGGCAATAGTGGTTGCGCGCCCCGGGGTCCTCCGTAGGAGCGGCGGAGGAGGAAGAGGAGGAGGAGGAGGAGGAGGAGGAGGAGGAGGAGGAGGAGGAGGGGGATTAGGACGTCGGAGCAAGGAGACTCCACATAAACGAAAGGGGCGGGCAATAGTGGTTGCGCGCCCCGGGGTCCTCCGTAGTCTCATGATGTCGTCGCGCACCGACGGGCGCAAGTTCTCCCTGGTCTGATGGCCCGTCGTCGGCCCGCCAGCCCTGAAGGGCTTCTGGCCGATTCTTGGGTGCACGATTGTCGCCCCCAGCAAGGACCTCTCTGCATCGCGAGCTGCCACGATCGCCTTCAGCTTCCCATCCTCGTCAACGCGGTTCACCCGTCCTGCCCGGTAGGCCGCGCTCGGCTTTGTCCAGCTAACAAAGAGAACCTCAGTCTCTGTAGCAACGAGGGAAAGCTCATCTAAGCCGAGGTTGCCATTGCCCACCTTCGTCGCATCGGCTAGAACCTCCAAGCTGTGCAAACACGATGCTTTCCACATCCCCGTGAGAATATGCGTCTGAGCCTCGCCACTGCAGAAATTGCCCTTCGCTCCAGCCGCGTTCATAGCGGCCTCCATCAGAAGCTCTTCAGGATGCACGGCGTGAGAATGGCCGCTGCTTGAACTGGAACTGGCGCCGGAGGCGCCTGAAGCGCCGCCGCCATGGCCCCCGCTGGTGGCGGTGATGGCGTCAGCTGCCGCCTTTAGAGCCTCGTCTGTGATGGTGCCAGACTTCAGGGCCGCTGCCACTGCTTCGTGCTCTGTGCTGGTGGCTGCTTTGGTAAACAGTTTCATGTCATTCTCCATCATTTCCGCCAAGGCTTTGGCGAAGGGGTCCTCCTCCTCGTCCTCCTCACCCTCCTCGCCCGCCGTACCGACGCCGCGGGCCTCCGCCTCCAATCTAATGGCTTCAGCTTCAGCTTCGGCCGCCTCCTTGGCTTCCTGAGCGGCGGCGGCTGCGTCTTCGCTGCTGCCCTCGCCCCCTGCATGGCCGCGGCCGTCTGCATGCGCCCCAGCGCTGCCGCCGCTGGCCCCTGGGCCGTCGTTGCCGCCAGGCCCCTGGCCCCCAACAAAGCCTTTGCCCTGTAACTTATCGCCGACCAGCTCGGCCAGCGACTTCTTCTGAGCAGTTGTGTCTGTCTTGCTCGTGCTGGCCCGCCGCTTCTCGATCATGAAGTCTGCTTCTAGGTGGGGCCCGATCAGCGACGCCTCGACCGTGGACGGCAGATCCCAGCGGATAGGTCGAATAAATGCGTTGGTTGAGCCTAGCTGGTCGACTTGAACTCGCTGGTATTCCTGGGCGAAGACACTGAGGGACGATTCCCAAATAATTGGCCGCCGAATCACAACTTTTCTCGCCTCTGAGTCGTCGTCCACAATATCGCATCGGGCCATTTGCCCACCACCACGGAATTTCTCGCCGCAGAGGTAGACCCTCGTTGGCGGTAGCTGATTGCTCGCACTCCCTGATGCCGAAGACCCGGCATTTGGGCAGAACTCTAGATGCACGCAGCGGGTCAAGGAGACAACCTTCTCATCGTTGTACGCCTTGCTCCAACACGAATTGTAACGAACTGCCCATACTAATGACTTGTCTACCTTGGCCTGCTGCGATCCTGCCTGTCCACCCTGTTCCGCGCCTGCCCTGGCCGCACGTTCCACCGCCACCAGCTGCCCCACTGCCGCCTCGCCCTGGGGCGGGCCTCCGGCGCCCGGCAGCGGGGGCGGCGGAAGTGGGGGCGGGGGCGGGAACTGTTTCCCCATCCGCATGGGCCGTATGGACGGCACATTCTGGAGTGGAAGCGGCCGCCCAGCATCTGGGCAAGGAGGCAGCGGCGCAGGCGCGCAGTAGCGCTCGGCGTCGTCGCACAATTTCTTGCCATCCTTGTAATAAGGTGCAGCTTCGCCCATGATTTCCAACGCTTCGGGCTTGATGTCGCTCCATCGCCTACTCGATGAAGCGGAGCGGTCCATGAGGCCTTTCAATTGCATCCTCGAGCTGAGCAGGTCCAAATTGATGCGAGGTGCTCGGTGCCCTTGTAGTGAGATCAGTTTGTTCATAGTTTCTGCCATCTGGCTGTCTCCCTTTATCGTTCGCTTCCACATTGCTATCATGATCCACATGCTAACAGATGCTGTCCCCGCCACCTCGCTCGATGCGATATCATCCCTGAACCAGTCCAGAAATCTCGACGTCGCTGGGTCGAGGGAGTCCGCGTCCGCGGCCAGGAGATCACGGCACACTCCTCTGGGAGGCGGGGGCGGAGCGGAGCGGATGAGGGAGGGAGGGAGAGGAGAGGGGCGAGAGGGGTGAGAGCCCGGAGGCCCGGAGCCCGGAAGGGGTGGACCTGGTGACCTGGCCAGGGGAGGAGGAGGAGGAGGAGGAGGAGTCGAGGAGGAGGAGGAGGAGGAGGGCGGAGGGCGGGTAGGCGAGGAGACGAGAGGAGCAGCGAGAGGGCCGAGCTGAGCTGAGACCACAGAGGGGCGCCAGACCCCTCCAGAGCTCCAGGACTCCAGAGAGAGAAAATCGGCTGGCGATGGCACTGAGTCTTGCGACAGTCTAGCAGCGAGATCCCTGCGAGGCGTGACGTGGGCCCCTCGTGCCCCCATGGTCCGAGTCCATGCCCCCTGACTTGACCCACGCTCTTGGCGTTGCTCTTGTCCCACTCCCCCTCTCTCTGCCTCTCCCCCTCTCCCACCCCCTCTCTATATCCCTCTCTCTCTCTCTCTCTCTTTCTCTCTCTTTCTCCTTTTAGCGTATATACACACATGCAAGGCTCTTTGCTCACCTACACCTTTTCTGACGATTGCATCCATCAGCTTATCAGCTCATCGGCCTCGGCGCAGCCGATGCGGTCACTCACTCTATCCTGCCCTCTCTCTCTCTCTCTCTATCTCTATCTCCCTCTCTTTCTCTCTCTCTATCTCGCCCCTCTCCTCTCTCTACCTCCCTCTCCTTCCCTCTCCCTCTCCTCTCCCCCCATCCTCCCCTCTCCGCTCCTCCTCCTTTACTCTCCTCTGACCCCACTCCACTCCCTCCCTCTGCCCCTCCCCCGCCCTCCCCGCCCTGGCCGCCCCAGCGGCGCGCGCCCGGCTGCCGTCCGTCCTTTGCGTTGCTCGCAGACCGCCTTCCAGTGCGACGCGCCGATGACGAAGAGCTTCCACGGGAACCTGCGGGCAGGCGGCGCGACCGCAGCGGCCGACCCGACCCGGGGAGGGGAGGGGATGGGTGAGCGGTGGCATGGGCCCGCGGGCGCTCGAGGCGAGAGCACGAGATACGAGCCCCGAGCTTCCGGGCATGCACGCAGCACGCACAGCATCGACCGAGGCCCAAGGGTTGAGGGAAAGCCCGGGGAACTGGCGCAGAGGCTTTGACACGCGCCCGTCGAACCCAGCTGCGTATAGCAATATCAAAGTGACCGCAAGGCGGCGAAGCACTTCTTCTTCGACCGAGCTCCAACCATCAGCAAAAAGATCCGACCACTTGGGATTGTCGAGAATGGCCTGGATCTCATATTGGAAACCGTCTCCGCGGCCAGTGCCCAACTGGACGACGGCGGGGCCCTGCAACCACAGCTCTGCTTCGGACCGCCTCTGGAAAGCGACCAATATACGAGGCGAGG
>CAUYUJ010003668.1:12500-36069 GCA_963575745.1 Prorocentrum cordatum
CGGTGGGGGGCCGATTTGCGACAGCCGAACTATGTATTTGAAGCGCCCGAAACGCGATGGAGGCCCGATTCGTTTGTCGAAACAACGTTTAGGGCCCCCCTCAAATTTATTTCTGAAGTGCCCTAAACCCGATTGGAGTCCAATTTGCTACGTGCGAAGGCGCGCGTCGGGAACCCCAAATCTCGAGGGGTCCCGACGCGTCGGCTTCAGACTTTACGCGCATTGTGCGCCTTACGAATCATCCCTCCCTCCCTCGCTCCCGCCCTCCCTCCCGCGCTCCCCTCCCCCCACCCCTCCCATCCCCCTCCCCTCCCCTCCCTCCCCCCCCCCTCCCTCCCGCCCTCCCTCGCTCCCTCCCTCTCCTCCTCCTCCTCCTCCTCCTCCTCCTCCCTCCTCCTCCTCCTCCTCCTCCTCCTCCTCCTCCTCCTCTCCTCTTCCTCCTCCTCCTCCTCCTCCTCCTCCTCCTCCTCCTCCTCCTCCCTCCGTAGCCATTTTGGCTCAAGGCTCCATGCTTTGGTGGGCTGCGCCCACTGGCATCCAACGGATACCGCTGTTACCGCGGCTGCTTTCAGTTTCTCCGCCTGGTTCGCCCCAGGTGCGGAGCTCTGCTTCAGTCAGCAGAGCCGCCAACTCATGGGCCGCGGCGGCGGGGACAAGGGCGCTCATGGCGGGGCCTGCGGCAAGGGCAAGGACAAGTCGGGCTCGTTCGTGGCTTGTACGCACTGCCGCTACCGCTGGAACTTCAAGTCCAATCACTGGTGTTACCAGTGCTGCTCGCCGCTGGTGCCGTACCCGTCGGCCGACAAGAAGCCAGCGGGCCAGTGGACGTTCGGTCCGCCAGCGGTGGCCTCGAGCCCCTTCGCGGATGCCGCTGCTGGCGCTGCCGCGGCGCCGCCGCAGGGGAGCAAGGGCCCGCCAGTCCCGAAGCGTGGCGCCAAGGGAGGCCAGCCCAATCGTCGGCCCTGGGTCTGGCACGGGCCTGGCTGGTACCCTCACGGGGGTGGCCCGGCCCCAGCGCCTGAGGCGGAGGCGGCTCCTGCGGCGGACCCACCCGCGGCTTTGCGAGCCGAGCTGGGGGACTGCGCCGAGCTGGAGGCCATCGCCGCCAAGAGGGATGCGGACAAGAGTCAGCAGGCCGAGCCCGCCCCTCGCCGACCGCCGCTGTTGGAGGAGGAGGTGTCCACCAAGGGCATCGCGCGCAGGCGTGCGCAGGCGTGGCTGGAGACCTGCGCCGCCCGTGTCGTCGAGGGGGAGGCGTGGCTGGCCGCCGCCAAGTCCGCGGAGGACGACGCCGCTGCTGCGGCGCATCAGGCCCAGCTTGACTGGGAGGAGGCTTGCAAGAAGCAGCTGCCGTCGCCTCCCCTCGAAGGCGATGAGGACAAAGGCCAGGCACCCGCTGCTTCGGCCATCAACCTCTCCACGCTCGTTGACGAGGGCACGCTGCAGATCGTGGACGGGCCGCTCTTCGACGTGGAGGGGCTCGAGATCGACAGCGGCGACAAGGACGAGTGGAACCGCATCAAGGCAGAGCCCGCAGCCAGCGTCCAGGAGAAGGTGCAGCAAGCTCTTGGCCCAGCCGCTGAGCAGATCGTCAAGCTCCGCGAAGAAGCCAAGCAGCTGCACGCCAGGATGCAGGCCAAGCGGCGCCGCGGGCCCGACGGCGAGGCCACCGCAGCCGCGGGCGCCGCGGCCGCGGCGGGCGGCTCTGCTGCCGCTCCTGCCGCTCCTGCCGCTGCTGCTGATGGCGTGGGCGTGGCAGTGCGCGACCTCAGCGGCCCTGAGGCAATGCGCGCTGCCGCTCGTGCCAAAGCAGCTCAAGCAGCCGAGCTCAGGGCCAAGGCAGAGGCCGATGCAGCAGGCTCCTAGCCTCGGTCGGCAGCCTCAGCCGAAGCAGCCCAAGGACAAGGATCCGGTGCGGCGGCGTGCGAGACACCACCGCCAGGAGTTAGAACGCCGCCTTCGAATGTGCTCCCAGGTGTGGCTGCGCAACCCCCAGGTTCTGGATGAAGAGGGCGATGCGGCGCACTTCATGGCGCTGGGTGTTGAGCACGTGGCGGATTGGCTGGCTCACCCTGAATTATGCCATTTCATCGACGATGCCCTCCTGTTCGCGGGGCACGACAATGCAGAGATCGTCCAGAGGGAGCTCGCCAGGGACATTTGCGCTGCAGAATGGAGGGCTAAGAAGCACCTCCGCTTCAACTACCACAATTTCCTGCAGCGCCTCGAGCGGACGGACCGCGAGGCGTGGGAGCAGGAGCTTGCACGCCACGGGGAGACCATGGCGACTGCCATCGAGCTTTTTGACGAGCGCCCACCGCCACCCAGGCGGCAGGCAGACACCAGCAGCGCGTTCGTTGTCGAGCTCCCCTTCTGCGGCAGGCCCTATTTACGAGGCGCCGCTGTGGCTGGTGAGACGTCGCCACCCCTTCCGCGGTCGGCCAACAGTAATCTTCTTCCTGGTCACGGTGGCCAGGCCGACCGCGAAGGCCCCCCCTCGGCTACGGCCATCGAGGGGGGTAAGGGCAGATCGCCTTCGTCATCGGCGCCGCCCAGGCGTTCGCCTACAGCGGCTGGCGCAGCTATGGTCGCGGCCGCCCCCCACCTTTGAGAGGGGAGCGAGCCGCGGCGCAGGTGCCAGCACGGATCCGTCGCCGACGATGTCCACGTGTGCGCCAGCTTCCTCGGCGACTCCGATTGCGACCTGGGCGTCGTCTTCCTTCTCTACTCCAGGGGGGGGCCGACGTCGAGTCCTCAGGCGTTAGAACGCAAACCCCGATGCTCCTCGAGTCGGGTTCAACGTCGCAATTGTCCACGTGTGCGCCAGATTCCTCGGCAACTCCGATTGCGACCTGGGCGCCGTTTTCCTTCTCTACTCCAGGGGAGCCGACATCGAGCCCTCCAGGCGTTAGAACGCAAATCCCGATGCTCCTCGAGTCGGGTTCAACGTCGCAAATTTGCCAAGGCGTTAGAGCGCAAATTCCGACTTTAACGTCGGGTTCACAGTCGCCACAGCCGTCCTTCGACACGGATGCCGAGGAGCCAGGCGTTAGATCGCAAGTCCCGCCCGCGGGCTCGAAGTCGCCGTTTTGTCAAGGCGTTAGAGCGCAAATCCCGACATTGCTGTCGGGTTCACAGTCGCCACCGATCGGAACGGACGCAGAGCCACAAGGCGTTAGGACGCAAGTCTCGCCTGAGCGGGCCCCAGTGTCAGCCAGCGGCATGCCGAGGTTCGACGCGGGGTACCACGACCCATTCGACGACTTGGACCAGGGGCTACTAGACGCGGACGACGATGCTGCTGCGCTACTGCAAGCGGATGCTCCTGGCCCCGAGTCGTCGGGAGCCACGGCACTCCCAGCGTCCGAGGAGCCCCCACGGTGACCGCCAGCTCCGCCCTGGTGCCCGTTGGAACCTGTCAAGAGGCAGTCTGACCATGCTCGCATCTTCTTTGGCAACGTGACAGAATGGGGGCCCGAAGCCCAGGGCTTCTCCCGAGGGGTGGGCCAGCAATTCGAAGTGTTGGCACTGGCGGAGACCCGCGTCAGCCCCTCGCTGATGCCGAAGGCCCAGCTCAACTGCCTCAAGGATGGGTGGAAGCTCGCGGCCACGCCTGCCGAGGCCTCAGTCAAGTCCGAATCGGGCACCAGGGGGGGCGAGTGGGTGTTAGCCAAACGTCACCTAGCCACTACAAGTTGGGAGGCCTTTCGTAAAGCTGGACGGCCCTTTCGAGGGTTTTGTCCGCTCACACTGCACCTGCGGAAGGGCAACGTGGTCATTATCTCAGCGTACTTGTTTCCAGGGCACAAGTTGGGTGGCGACAATAGCCCAAGGGTGAAGGCACTCACTGCCTTCCTGGCCACCCTCGCCGACCCCTGGATGGTCATGGCCGGCTGGAACATCAACCCCCAGGTCCTGAAGCAGCCAGGCATTCTTGGCCTATGGGACGGGGAGATTGCAACCCCCAGCGACGTTGAGTCCACCTGCACCAAGGGAGACAGCGCCTCCCTGATCGACTACTTGGTGGTCAAGCGCGGGTTCCCCGAGCAGGTGCAGGTCCAGGGTTTCACAGAGGTGCCTTGGCGCACACACATCGGGCTGGACATACAGATCTCTGATGCGCACAAAGATTGGTGACATCAAGTGGTTACTCTGCCGCAAGCTTTACCTACACGTGACCGCCCGAGGCGCCAGGCCGACCCCAACAGCAAGCGCCAGAAGCAGCTGGAGGAAAGGAGGATCGACCGTCGGCAGCGGCTACCTGACGAGTTGCACGAAAGTTTTGACGAATTGCACCCTCCGCCTGACACTCCTGGAAGTGCGGCTGTTTCGGCCCCCTTCTACGTTCCCCCCGAGACCTGGGACCTGCGCCGGCAGGAGCCTGACGATACGGTGCCCAGCAAGCTGTTGGACCACAGCGTCGCCTGGGCAGCCCCCCGCAACAAGGACGCGGTCACGACTCTTTCAGCACGGCACAGCCATTGGGCGTCCACCGTCGAGCAGGCGATCCTGACTACCGGACAGGTTCCCAAAGACGAGTGGAGCAGGTACCGAGGACGCGGCCAGATGTACGGATTGAAGTGGACACGCCTTAAGGCGTCGCCTGGCCGTACACATATGCGCTCGCCTACTATGGAGTGGTGGTGGACAGTTGAATCCATCGTTGTGCGATACCGTTCATTGGTTCGCAACGGCTCCGATCTTGATCAGCAGCACCTGTGTGTGTCAATTCCATGGCGACCCAGGCCCTTGAACAGCCGCGTGCGGTCATCTTCGGCACCAAGGCTACCACCGACGAGGTGGACCACTGGATCAACTTGATTATGTTGCCGAACGGCGAGTCCGACGTTGACACCTTAGACGAGATAGTTGAAGTTACAGAGAGGTGGGTCGGCCGCGCCTTTGCACGCCCCTTGACCGCGGCGTCTCAGGCGTATGTCAGGTGGGCCAAGGACATGTGGGCCCACAAGCCGCGGTTCCTTCACCAGCACGTCAAGGACCCAGGCCCCTTGGAGGTCCTGGAGGTGGAATGTGCGTTGCCGCCTGGAGCTACGTCAGATCCGCAATTGATCATGGCTCAGAAGGCGGAGAGGTGGGTCCCCATCTGGACCGACAACAACGCGTCCCACGACGCAATCCTGGACACGATGGAGCTACTCCACACGCAGAGCACGATCGATGCTCTGCCGCCGCTCACTATTGATAACTTGGAGCCGCTGCGGAGCAAATTACCGAGCTCCAAGGCCAAAGGCGTTGACGTCCTCGGGCCGACAGATCTGCAGAGGCTGCCGCTGGCCGCCAAGCTCGAGGTGGTCGCCATCCTCAACGCTGCGGAGGATGTTGGCTCATGGCCGTTACAGTTGCTGCTAACGATGTGCGCCACTCTGCCGAAGCCTGCTGGCGGCGAGCGCATCATCGGCGTCCTGCCGAAGATCGTGGGACTGTGGTCACGCGCACGCTCGTCTGCCACCGACAGCTGGGCCGACAGCAGGAGCGACTTCTGGGACACCGCGGCGCGGCACTCGTCGGCCTTGAAAGCCGCCCTGCAGCGGTCCGTCATGGACGAGGCCGCCCATGAGCTGGGCTTCTCTGTGGCTGTGCCTTTGCTCGATTTAGAGAAATTGTACGACAACATCTCTCTTGTGAAGCTGATGCAGATCGCGTTAGCTCAGTCTTATCCTGCCGTTGTAGCTCTTTTGGAAGTCCAGATGTTTTTGGCTCCGCGGGTTTTGAAATCTCAGGCCATGGCCAGCGAACTTGCGTTCCCGACTCGGCCCCTGGTCGCGGGGTCCTCCAAGGGAGTTTCGCTGGCCAAACTCTTCCTGGGACCTATCATGGAGGAGGCCCACAGGGTGCTGGCCGTGAGTCAGGCCAGGGCCTCTTCTGCCATCTGGACGTTCGTAGATGATACGGTTGCTCGGTCCGAAGGGAGATGGGCCGATGTTTCTGGCCAGATGTCGGGGCTCGCTGACTCGTTTGTGCGGTCATTTGCTGACCAGGAGCTCCCGATATCTTCCAAGACCAAGCTTGTGGTCAACACTCCCAGGCTGGGCCCCGAGCTTTTGACCAAAATCAACCGTCTGGGGATGCCGCCCCCGCTCGTTAAAACTGCGGTGGATTTGGGGTGTGACGTTGCGGGTGGGTCGCGCCGGTCGCGCGTGAAGCTCAACCAGCGACTGAGCAAGGGCCGCTCCAGAGGTGCTCGCATTAATAAACTTCGCAGGCACGCTTCTCTTGCCAAGGAGTCCCAAGGACTGCGGCTTCAGGGGGCGTTGCCCCAGTCGGTGCATGGGCACCAGGCAATGGGGCTTCCCCCATTCCTCCACCCTCCTGTTGCGGAGGCAGGCCGCCCAAGCGGTCGCGGGCAAGGGCCCACGGCACTGCCTCGCCACCACTCTGGCGATTTGGTTTGGGGAAAAGGACCCTGGAATCTGTTTACGGACCCAGCTGGTCCGCTCCTGGCTCGACCTCTGGGACAAGTGCCCCTCCCTCCACCCTCGTATCGTGAAAGCTTGGCAATTGGTGGCCGCGCGCCTCGGGCACGCCCCCAAGTTTAGGTGGCGGAAAGTCCGAGGGCCTATTGGGGCCATCATCGCCACCCTGAAAGACGGAGGTTGGAGGCCCATCTCTCCCACCGAATGGCGCAGGCCCATCGGGGCCGATACGTTTGAAACCTGGCAGTTTCCTGACATCGCGGCCGATCGAGTCGCTGGAGATTTCGATAGTGCTGAGTTAGTTAGCGATTATGCTGAGGACCTCAAGGCTCAGCTGTGGCAGCAGGCGGCTAAACACGAGCACGGGGATGATCTCGTCTGAGGTGCCGACGTGACTGCCATCCGTTCTCAGCTCCAGCGGCTCCTGAAACGTGATGAATTCGATCAGATCGGCCAGATGGTCACAGTTGCCGCTGGAGGCCAGTGGCCTCATCAGAGGCAGAGAGATCGAGGATATATTGTTTCCTTGAAATGTCCGCGCTGCGGGGCCCCAGAGGAGACCCTTTTCCACCGTATTTGGGAGTGCCCCTGCAACAAGGATGACCCCGCCTATGAAAAATCCGAATTTTTAGTTGCTCAGGCCCGCGCAGGCCACGAGGCCAACCCGAGTCTCTGGCTGCGCGGGCTCCCGCCTCGCTCTTTCACGTGTCCTGACTTTCGTGACGGGGGGGAGGACGTGGAGTGGGGGGTGGACGGAGAGCACTCGGACCTCCCCGACTGTAGAGAGGATGACATGCTGCTCGTTTTCGGCGACGGCTCGGGAGGGCAATTTAGCAGCGACCCTCGTCGCCGAAGGGTGGGCGCGGCTGCGATTTCGTTGGCGCCAGCCTCTGGAGGCTGGACTCGGGCCCGCGGCTTTGCCTCGACCCTTGGGGGTCGCCGCCAAACGGTGCCCAGAGCCGAGATCCGAGCGTTTGAGCTTGCGCTTCGCCGATTTCCAGGCCCGTTGCGTTTTGTCACTGACAACGCGGCCCTCCACCGAGGGTGGCACTCCAGAAGGCATGAGAATTGTAAAGGCCCCAACTCTGACCTCTGGTTCCGCGTCCGTGCCGCCCTCGCTGAGAGGGGAGAGGGTGAAGTCCAGGTGGTGTGGTACCCGTCGCACGTTGACCCTGAGGACCCCGCCCTCTCCCCTCAGGAGCGGCTTTTCGCCACGGGCAATGGGTTTGCCGACGTTCTCGCTGGAGAAGCGGCCAAGCTTTCCTGGACCCACGGCCTCCAGGGCCAAAGGCCCCCAGACACTGATCTCTGGGATTGCACGGCGTCGCTGGTTAGGCGACGAGCGGCGAAGGCTATGGTGGACTCCATCAGTGTGGCCCCGTGGTCCGCCGAGCGGCCTCCCGGGGCCCGTCGTGTGGTTGGCCTCTCCGAGGCCCTTCTTAAGAGCGAGCACTGCTTGGTCAGGACCGAACGTAAATGGCTGTGCTCGCTGTGTCACCAAGTTGCCCCCGTGCATGATGTTGCAGCCTTTGCGGCGACGCAGTGTCAGGCGGCGAGCCCTGACCTTTCAGGGCTCGCCGATCATGGGGTGGTGCGGGCTGGTCGGGCGGTGACGGTTGGGGGAAGGTCTGTCACTCCTCACACAATTTGCATTTCTGGCCCAAGTTTGGGCTACATTGTTGTTTGACGTGTGGTAAAACCGCCACGGAGGACCCACGTCATTTAGTGGCCGAATGCAAAGACCGCACCAAGAAAGGTCTTGAGAACCTTCAACGAATTCAAAAGGGACTGTTTCCCAGCCACGCTGGGCCGTCGAAGACGTCCCAGGCACGAGAGCTGGGCATTGTCAGGCGCGAGGCTGCCCTCCGTGGCCCGCCGCCTGTTGCTCGCTGAACTCGCTGCCACCCCGTGGACATCAGCGATTTCCAGCGAATTCCTCCTCCTCCTCCTCCTCCTCCTCCTCCTCCTCCTGCTCCTACCTCTCCTCCTACTCGTCATCCTCCTCCTCCTCCGCCTCCTCCGCCTCCTCAGCATCCTCCTCATCCTCCTCCTCCTCCTCCTCATCATCACCATCCGCCTCATCCTCCTCTCATCATCAGCACCATCATACATCATAATCATGATCATCATCGGCATCATCATCATCAGCATCATCATCATCATCATCATCATCATCATCATCATCATCATCATCATCATCATCATCATCATCATCATCATCATCATCATCCTCATCCTCATCCTCATCCTCATCATCATCATCATCATCATCATCATCTCATCATCATCATCATCATCCTCATCCTCATCCTCATCCTTCTCCCTCCTCCTCTCCCTCATCATCATCATCATCATCATCCTCATCCTCATCCTCATCCTCATCCTCCTCCTCCTCACCCTCCTCCTCATCATCATCATCAGCATCAGCAGCATCATCATCATCGTCATTATCAGCATCATCACCATCATCATTATCATCAGCATCATCATCAGCATCATCATCACCATCATGATCAGCATCATCATCATCATCAGTATCAGCATCATCAGTATCAGCATCATCAGCAGCATCATCATCATCAGCATCGTCATCATCAGCATCAGCATCATCGTCATCGACATCATCATGTTCATCATCATCAGCATCATCATCAGCAGCATCATCGTCATCATCATCAGCAGCATCGTCATCAGCATCAGCATCGTCATCAGCATCAGCATCAGCATCCACATCATCAGCAGCCGCATCATCAGCAGCATCATCATCACCATCTTCATCAGCAGCTGCATCTGCATCATCGTCAGTAGCAGCATCATCTTCATCGTCAACAGCAGCACCATCAGCATCATCGACATCAACAGCGCCATCATCATCATCATCAGCATCATCAGCATCATCATCATCATCATCATCATCAGCATCATCATCATCATCATCATCATCATCATCAGCATCAGCATCATCATAATCATCAGCATCATCATCATCATCAGCATCGGCATCAGCCGCATCATCATCAACAACAACAGCATCATCAGCAGCATCAGCATCGTCTGTAGCATCATCATCTGCATCATCAGTATCATCAGTCTCCTCCTCATCCTCCGCCTCCTCCTCTGCCTCCTCCTTCTCTTCCCCCACCTCCATCCACCCTACTCTTGTGCATCATCATACTCATCTTCCTCCATCATCCTCATCCCCCTCCCCCCTTACCCTCTGTATCATCATTCCCCCGAAGTGGGAGAGGAAGGAGTGGACGATTGGGTGGGATCTGGGTAGGAAAGGCTACGCATATCCCTCTTCTCCATCCCGCTCCCTCTCTCCTCCTCCTCCTCCTCCTCCTCCCTCCTCCTCCCTCCTCCTCCTCCTCCTCCTCCGCCTCCGCCTCCGCCTCCGTCTCGCCTCCCTCCTCCTCCTCCTCCTCCTCCTCCTCCTCCTCCCTCCTCCTCCTCCTCCTCCTCCTCCTCTTTCTCTTCCTCCTCATCCTCCTCCTTCCTCCTCCTTCTCCTCCTCCTCCTCCTCCTCCTCCTCCTCCTCCTCCCCTCCTCCTCCTCCCTCCTTCCTCCTCCTCCTCCTCCTCCCCTCCTCCTCCCCCCCCCTCCCCCTCCCTCCCTCCCTCCCCCCTCCCTCCCTCCCTCCCTCCCCCTCCTCATCCTCCTCCTCATCCTCCTCCCTCTCCTCCTCCTCCTCCTTCCTCCGCCTCCGCCTCCGCCTCCACTGCCACTTCCTCATGCGTCTGATCATAATCCGCATCACCATCACGCGCCTCATCCTCCTCCTCGTTTGCGTCACCCTCTTTGTCGTCATCGCCACCACCACCACCAGCATCTTCATCATCATCATCGCCACCCTCACCCTAATCATCATAAAATTACCCTGTGACGTACCCAACCCATTTGTATCAATAGAAACGAGGAGTTGGCCGAAACTTGTATGGACACTCAACTTGATGTGTAAGCTACTTGTGAGGCGTCACTGTGCTGGGCCCCGCCAGCAGGCCTCGAAAGTGGCGACAGTTTCACAGATCGCACCCCCCAAAAGGAATGCCGAGGTCTAATTTGAATCTGCGTGTGGCGTCACTGCGTTGGGCCCCCCAGCAGGCCGCGAAAGTGGCGAGAATTTCACAGATCGCAGCCCCCCAGGGATGGCGAGGTCTAATTTGAATCCGCCGTGGGTACCCACTGCGCTGGCCCCCCCAGCAGGCCTCGAAAGCGCCGAAAGTTTCACAGATCGCAGCCCCCCAGGGATGGCGAGGTCCCATTTGAGCCCGCCGTGGGTACCTACTGTGCTGGGCCCCCCAGCAGGCCTCGAAAGTGGCGACCGCTTCACAGATCTCAGCCCCCCAGGGATGACGAGGTCCAGTTTGAGTCCGCCGTGGGTACCCACTGTGCTGGGCCCCCCAGCAGCCCTCGAAAGTGGTGACAGTTTCGCAGATCGCAGCCCCCCAGGGATGGCGAGGTCCAATGTGAGTCCGCCGTGTGTACCCACTGTGCTGGGCCCCCCAGCAGTCCTCGAAAGTGGCGACAATTTCGCAGATCGCAGCCCCCCAGGGATGGCAAGGTCACATTTGAATCCGCCGTGGGTGCAGACTGTGCTGGGCCCCCCAGCAGGCCTCGAAAGTGGCGACAGTTTCACAGATCGCAGCCCCCCAGGGATGGCGAGGTCTCATTTGAGTGCGCCGCGGGTGCAGACTGTGCTGGGATGGCGAGGTCACATTTGAGTCCGCCGTGGGTACCCACTGTGCTGGCCCCCCCAGCAGCCCTCGAAAGTGGCGACAGTTTCGCAGATCGCAGCCCCCCAGGGATGGCGAGGTACAGTTTGAGTCCGCCGCGGTTGCAGACTGCGCTGGGCCCCCCAGCAGGCCCCGAAAGTGGCGACAGTTTCGCAGATCGCAGCCCCCCAGGGATGGCGAGGTCACATTTGAGTCTGCCGCGGTTGCAGACTGTGCTGGGCCCCCCAGCAGGCCCCGAAAGTGGCGACAGTTTCGCAGAACGCAGCCCCCCAGGGATGGCGAGGTCACATTTGAATCCGCCGCGGGTGCAGACTGTGCTGGGCCCCCCAGCAGGCCTCGAACGTGGCGACAGTTTCACAGATCGCAGCCCCCCAGGGATGGCGAGGTCCCATTTGAGTCCGCCGCGGGTGCAGACTGTGCTGGGCCCCCCAGCAGGCCTCGAAAGTGGCGACAGTTTCGCAGATCGCAGCCCCCCAGGGATGGCGAGGTCTAATTTGAATCCGCCGCGGTTGCAGACTGTGCTGGGCCCCCCAGCAGGCCCCGAAAGTGGCGACAGTTTCGCAGATCGCAGCCCCCCAGGGATGGCGAGGTCACATTTGAATCCGCCGCGGGTGCAGACTGTGCTGGGCAGGCCTCGAAAGTGGCGATAGTTTCACAGATCGCAGCCCCCCAGGGATGGCGAGGTCACATTTGAATCTGCCGCGGGTGCAGACTGTGCTGGGCCCCGCCAGCAGGCCTCGAAAGTGGCGACAGTTTCGCAGATCGCCGCCCCCCAGGGATGGCGAGGTCACATTTGAATCCACCGCGGGTGCAGACTGTGCTGGGCCTCCCAGCAGCCCTCGAAAGTGGTGACAGTTTCACAGATCGCAGCCCCCCAGGGATGGCGAGGTAATCTGAATCACCGTAAGACGCCACTCCGCTGCCCCCCCAGCAGCCCTCGAAAGTGGCGACAGTTTCACGGATCGCAGCCCCCCAGGGATGGCGAGGTCTAATCTGAGTCCCCGTGAGACGTCATTGTGCTGGGCCCCTCAGCAGCCCTCGAAAGTGGCGACAGTTTCACAGATCGCAGCCCCCCAGGGATGGCGAGGTCTAATCTGAGCCCCGTAGGACGTCACCCCGCTGCCCCCCCCAGCAGCCCTCGAAAGTGGCGACAGTTTCACGGATCGCAGCCCCCCAGCGATGGCGAGGTCTAATCTGAGTCCCCGTAGGACGTCACTGTGCTGGGCCCCCCAGCAGCCCTCGAAAGTGGCGACAGTTTCACAGATCGCAGCCCCCCAGGGATGGCGAGGTCTAATCTGAGTCCCCGTAAGACGTCACTCCGTGCCCCCCCAGCAGCCCTCGAAAGTGGCGACAGTTTCACGGATCGCAGCCCCCCAGCGATGGCGAGGTCTAATCTGAGTCCCCGTAGGACGTCGCTGTGCTGGGGTCCCCAGCAGCCCTCGAAAGTGGCGACAATTTCACAGATCGGGAGAAGGGAGGAGAGGAGGGGGACGGGAAGGACGGGAAGGAGGAGGGAAGACGCGACCGCAGTGCTCTATTCAAAACGAGTGCCCAACCAAGGAGGGTTGAGAAAAAAACAAATAATTAGCCTGACGAAAGACCCAACCACACGTACTTGTGAATACCGCAATTGTGGATATATTCCTCGGTGGCGCCCCCGGGCCACGAAACGAGTGAGGGGTGTGCCGAAGTGGGGGGGTGGAACCGCATGCGAGCGCAGCCACTGGGGCGTTCGGTGTAGCTCCCTATGGGGCCACGAAACGTGTGAGGGGTGTGCGAGAATGGGGGGTGGAACCGCATGCGAGCGCAGCCACTGGGGCGCTCGGTGGAGCTCCCTATGGAGCCACGAAACGTGTGAGGGGTGTGCCAGAATGGGGGGTGGAACCGCATGCGGGCGCAGCCACTGGGGTCTTCGGTGGAGCTCCCTATGGGGCCACGAAACGTGTGAGGGGTATGCCAGAATGGGGGGTGGAACCGCATGCGGGCGCAGCCACTGGGGCCTTCGGTGGAGCTCCCTATGGGGCCACGAAACGTGTGAGGGGTGTGCCAGAATGGGGGGTGGAACCGCATGCGGGCGCAGCCACTGGGGCCTTCGGTGGAGCTCCCTATGGGGCCACGAAACGTGTGAGGGGTGTGCCAGAATGGGGGGTGGAACCGCATGCGGGCGCAGCCACTGGGGCCTTCGGTTGAGATCCCTATGGGCCACGAACGTGGAGGGGTGTGCACTTGGACCGCAGCCACAGCCACTGGGGCCTTCGTGGAGCTCCCTATGGGGCCACGAAACGTGTGAGGTGTGTGGACATGGGGGGGGAACCGCATGCGGGCGCAGCCACTGGGGCCTTCGGTGGAGCCCCCTATGGGGCCACGAAACGTGTGAGGGGTGTGCCAGAATGGGGGGGAACCGCATGCGGGCGCAGCCACTGGGGCCTTCGGTGGAGCTCCCTATGGGGCCACGAAACGTGTGAGGGGTGTGCCAGAATGGGGGGTGGAACCGCATGCGGGCGCAGCCACTGGGGCCTTCGGTGGAGCTCCCTATGGGGCCACGAAACGTGTGAGGGGTGTGCCAGAATGGGGGTGGAACCGCATGCGGGCGCAGCCACTGGGGCCTTCGGTGGAGCTCCCTATGGGGCCACGAAACGTGTGAGGGGTGTGCCAGAATGGGGGGTGGAACCGCATGCGGGCGCAGCCACTGGGGCCTTCGGTGGAGCTCCCTATGGGGCCACGAAACGTGTGAGGGGTGTGCCAGAATGGGGGGTGGAACCGCATGCGGGCGCAGCCACTGGGGCCTTCGGTGGAGCTCCCTATGGGGCCACGAAACGTGTGAGGGGTGTGCCAGAATGGGGGTGGAACCGCATGCGGGCGCAGCCACTGGGGCCTTCGGTGGAGCTCCCTATGGGGCCACGAAACGTGTGAGGGGTGTGCCAGACTGGGGGGTGGAACCGCATGCGGGCGCAGCCACTGGGGCCTTCGGTGGAGCTCCCTATGGGGCCACGAAACGTGCGAGGGGTTCGCCAGAATAGGGGGCGGAACCGCATGCGGGCGCAGCCACTGGGGCCTTCGGTGGAGCTCCTTATGGGGCCACGAAACGTGTGAGGGGTGTGCCAGAATGGGGGGTGGAACGGCAGCGGGCGCAGCCAATGGGCCTTCGGTGAGTTCCTTATGGGGCCACGAAACGTGTGAGGGGTGTGCCAGAATGGGGGGGGAACCGATGCGGGCGCAGCAACTGGGGCCTTCGGTGGAGCTCCCTATGGGGCCACGAAACGTGTGAGGGGTGCCCAGAATGGGGGTGGAACGCATTCGGGCGCAGCCACTGGGGCTTCGGTGGAAGCTCCATATGGGGCACGAAACGTGTGAGGGTGTTTTGCCAGAATGGGGGGTGGAAACCGCAGCGGCGCAGCCACTGGGGCCTTCGGTGGAGCTCCCTAGGGGCCACAGAAACGTGGGGGGGTGGGTGGGTGAGGGGTGTGCCAGAATGGGGGGTGGAACCGCATGCGGGCGCAGCCACTGGGGCCTTCGGTGGAGCTCCCTATGGGGCCACGAAACGTGTGAGGGGTGTGCCAGGAAGGGGGGGTGGAACCGCATGCGGGCGCAGCAACTGGGGCCTTCGGTGGAGCTCCCTATGGGGCCACGAAACGTGTGAGGGGTGTGCCAGAATGGATGTGGGAGGGGGAGGAGGGGGGAGGAAGGGGAGGAGGAGGAAGGAAGGAGGAACGCGGGGCGACGTCTCTTCAAAACGAGGACCCAACACCACAGGATGGTTGGGTAACACTGTGACGTACCCAACCCATTTGTATCAATGGAAACGAGGAGTTGGCCGAAACTTGTATGGACAATCAACTTGATGTGTAAGCTACTTGGGAGGCGTCACTGTGCTGGGCCCCGCCAGCAGGCCTCGAAAGTGGCGACAGTTTCACAGATCGCACCCCCCAAAAGGAATGCCGAGGTCTAATTTGAATCTGCGTGTGGCGTCACTGCGCTGGGCGAGGTCGAGCGCTTCACAGATCGCAGCCCCCCAGGGATGGCGAGGTCTAACTTGAATCCGCCGTGGGTGCCCACTGTGCTGGGCCCCCCAGCAGGCCTCGAAAGCGCCGACAGTTTCACAGATCGCAGCCCCCCAGGGATGGCGAGGTCTAACTTGAATCCGCCGTGGGTGCCCACTGTGCTGGGCCCCCCAGCAGGCCTCGAAAGCGCCGACAGTTTCACAGATCGCAGCCCCCCAGGGATGGCGAAGTCCCATTTGAGTCCGCCGTGGGTACCCACTGTGCTGGGCCCCCCAGCAGGCCTCGAAAGTGGGACGCAGTTTCACAGATCGCAGCCCCCCAGGGATGGCGAGGTCCCATTTGAGTCCGCCGTGGGTACCCACTGTGCTGGGCCCCCCAGCAGGCCTCGAAAGTGGCGACAGTTTCACAGATCGCAGCCCCCCAGGGATGGCGAGGTCCCATTTGAGTCCGCCGGGGTGCAGACTGTGCTGGGATGGCGAGGTCCCATTTGAATCCACCGTGGGTACCCACTGTGCTGGGCCCCCCAGCAGCCCTCGAAAGTGGCGACAGTTTCGCAGATCGCAGCCCCCCATGGATGCGAGGTCCCATTTGAATCCGCCGCGGGTGCAGACTGTGCTGGGCCCCCCAGCAGGCCTCGAAAGTGGCGACAGTTTCACAGATCGCAGCCCCCAGGGATGGCGAGGTCACATTTGAGTCCGCCGCGGGTGCAGACTGTGCTGGGCCCCCCAGCAGGCCTCGAAAGTGGCGACAGTTTCACAGATCGCAGCCCCCCAGAGATGGCGAGGTCACATTTGAGTGCGCCGCGGGTGCAGACTGTTCTGGGCCCCGCCGGCAGGCCTCGAAAGTGGCGACAGTTTCGCGGATCGCGGCCCCCCAGGGATGGCGAGGTCTTGTCCCATTTGAGTCCGCGCGGGTGCAGACTGTGCTGGGCCCCCCAGCAGCCTCGAAATGGCGACTGTTTCGCAGATCGCAGCCCCCAGGGATGGCGAGGTCTAATTTGATCCGCCGCGGGTGCAGACTGTGCTGGGCAGGCCTCGAAAGCGGCGACAGTTTCACAGATCGCAGCCCCCCAGAGATGGCGAGGTCACATTTGAGCGCGCCGCGGGTGCAGACTGTGCTGGGCCCCGCCGGCAGGCCTCGAAAGCGGCGACAGTTTCACGGATCGCGGCCCCCCAGGGATGGCGAGGTCCCATTTGAGTCCGCCGCGGGTGCAGACTGTGCTGGGCCCCCCAGCAGCCCTCGAAAGTGGCGACAATTTCACAGATCGCAGCCTCCCAGGGATGGCGAGGTCTAACCTGAGTCCCCGTAGGACGTCACTCCGCTGCCCCCACCCCAGCAGCCCTCGAAATTGGCGACAGTTCACTGATCGCAGCCCCCCAGCGATGGCGAGGTCTAATCTGGGTCCCCGTAGGACGTCACTGTGCTGGGCCCCCCAGCCGCCCTCGAAAGCGGCGACAGTTTCACAGATCGCAGCCCCCCAGGGATGGCGAGTTCTAATCTGAGTCCCCGTAGGACGTCACAGCGCTGCCACCCCCCCCCCCAGCAGCCATCGAAAGTGGCGACAGTTTCACAGATCGCAGCCCCCCCAGCGATGGCGAGGTCTAATCTGAGTCCCCGTAGGACGTCACTGTGCTGGTCCCCCCAGCAGGCCTCGAAAGTGGCGACAGCTTCACAGATCGGGAGAAGGGAGGAGAGGAGGGGGGCGGAAGGACGGGAAGGAGGGGGGAAGACGCGACCGCAGTGCTCTATTCAAAACGAGTACCCAACCAGGGAGGGTTGGGAATTACCCTGGCGACGTACCCAACCCCTGCGCAAACGCGGGGCGCAAATAGTTTAGGACACTTTATAAGGGGGGGCGATGACGGAGCGAAGGTTACATATGTCTGCAGACGGAATTCGGGAGACTCGCAGGACACTGGCTACAGGACAAGTACTAGATAAAGCTGATTCGTTTAAATCCCTGAGCACCCCTAGCCACTTCGAAAGCGGGGATCTCACATCGCAGCCCCCAGGGATGGCGAGGTCTAATTTGAATATGTCCGTGGCGTCACTGTGCTGGGCCCCCAGCTGGCCTCGAAAGTGGCGACAGTTTCACAGATCGCAGCCCCCCAGGGAAGGCGAGGTCTAATTTGAATCTGTCCGTGGCGTCACTGTGCTGGGCCCCCCAGCAGGCCTCGAAAGTGGCGACAGTTTCACAGATCGCAGCCCCCCAGGGATGGCGAGGTCTAACTTGAATCTGTCCGTGGCGTCACTGTGCTGGGCACCCCAGCAGGCCTCGAAAGTGGCGACAGCTTCGCAGATCGCAGCCCCCCAGGGATGGCGAGGTCTAATTTGGGTCCGCGCGTGGCGTCGCTGTGCTGGGCCCCCCAGCAGCCCTCGAAAGTGGCGACAGTTTCACAGATCGCAGCCCCCCAGGGATGGCGAGGTCTAATTTGGGTCCGCGCGTGGCGTCACTGTGCTGGGCCCCCCAGCAGGCCTCGAAAGTGGCGACAGTTTCACAGATCGCAGCCCCCAGGGATGGCGAGGTCTAATTTGGATCCGCCCGTGGCGTCACTGTGCTGGGCCCCCCAGCAGGCCTCGAAAGTGGCGACAGTTTCACAGATCGCAGCCCCCCAGGGATGGCGAGGTCTAATTTGGGTCCGCCCGTGGCCCTCACTGTGCTGGGCCCCCCAGCAGGCCTCGAAAGTGGCGACAGTTTCACAGATCGCAGCCCCCCAGGGATGGCGAGGTCTAATTTGGGTCCGCCCGTGGCCCTCACTGTGCTGGGCCCCCCAGCAGGCCTCGAAAATGGCGACAGTTTCGCAGATCGCAGCCCCCCAGGGATGGCGAGGTCTAATTGAATCCGCGCGTGGCCCTCACTGTGCTGGGCCCCCCAGCAGGCCTCGAAAATGGCGACAGTTTCGCAGATCGCAGCCCCCCAGGGATGGCGAGGTCTAATTTGGGTCCGCCCGTGGCCCGCACTGTGCTGGGCCCCCCAGCAGGCCTCGAAAGTGGCGACAGTTTCACAGATCGCAGCCCCCCGCAGGGATGGCGAGGTCTAATTTGAATCTGCGCGTCGCCCTCACTGTGCTGAGCCCCCCAGCAGGCCTCGAAAATGGCGACAGTTTCACAGATCGCAGCCCCCCCAGGGATGGCGAGGTCTAATTTGAATCTGCGCGTCGCCCTCACTGTGCTGGGCCCCCCAGCAGGCCTCGAAAATGGCGACAGTTTCACAGATCGCAGCCCCCCAGGGATGGCGAGGTCTAATTTGAATCTTCGCGTCGCCCTCACTGTGCTGGGCCCCCCAGCAGGCCTCGAAAATGGCGACAGTTTCACAGATCGCAGCCCCCCAGGGATGGCGAGGTCTAATGTGAATCTGCGCGTCGCCCTCACTGTGCTGAGCCCCCCAGCAGGCCTCGACAATGGCGACAGTTTCACAGATCGCAGCCCCCCGCAGGCAAGACAGGAAGAGGCATCGAGGGAGGGAGGAGGAAGGAAGGAAGGAGTGGAGACCACACTGCTCTATTCAAAACGAATACCCAACCAAGGAGGGTTGGCAACTATGTTGTCGCCGCCTGCATCTTCAGCACGTAACATCCTAATACGCGTATCTATACATGTAGATATGTGTGTGTCGCTATCTCTATGTCGTTCTCTCGCGCGCTCGGTCTCTCTCGCTCGCGCGTGCACTCTGTATACATATATATATATGTGTGTGTACGTATCTATGTACATGCACAGTCATGTGTGTCAGTCTCGCTGACTCTCTCTCTCTCTCTCTCGATCTCCCTCTCTCTCTCTCTCTCTGTCTCTCTCTCTCTCTCGATCGCTCTCTCTCTCTCTCGATCTCGCTCTCTCTCTCTCTCTCTGTCATCTCTCGCTCGCTCTCTCTCTCTCTCTCTCTTTCTCTCCCTCTCTCTCTCTCTCTCTATCTGACTCTCTCTCTCTCTCTCTCTAGATGTATCTGTATCGGTCGCTCTCTCTCTCTCTCTCTCGCTCTCGCTCTCTCTCTTTCTGCCCCTCTCTCTCTCTGTCTCGCTCTCTTGCTCGTCCCCTATCCTCACCGCATCATAACCATATGTCCTCATCCCTATTCTCAGCATCATCATCATCGGCAGCATCACCACCATCAGCACCGCCACCACCACCACCATCGGGATCATCATCAGCACCTGTATCAGCATCATCGCCGTCGTCGCCGGCGCCATGGCCAATGCCATTGTCATCGTCCTAATCACTAACAAAGCCAGATGCGTCGCAATCCTCAAGATAGCATCATCATAATCAGCCACACCATCATCGTCCGCAGTGTCGTCAACATCAGCATAAGCAGCATCGTCGTCACCAGCAGCGGGCTCATCGCGAGATCACCCTCCACAAATCTTGTGCACGCATCATCCACAGGCGTGAAATAGACTCGTCCTCCCCAAACCTTATCCAGCATCATCACCAAACCCCCGCATCCGCAAACATCTGCCACATAAACATCACCCTTCATCAGCAACATCATCATCACCAGCATCATCAACACAGTCAACATCATCACCATCATCAGCGCAATCGGCATCTTTATCGTCGTCATCGTCAGTATCAGCCGCAACAGCAGAAACATCATTAGCACCATCGTCGTCAGTTCCATCATCACCTAAGACCCACCACCACCACCACCAGCATCACCACCACCACCACCACCAGCCTCACCATCATCAGCATCAGCATCAGAACTATCACCACCATGATCAGCATCATCATCGCCACCATCATCAACATCACAGTATCAGCATCAGCAGCAGAATCATCATCATCATCATCATCAACATAATCAGCATCATCATCATCATCACCATCACCATCACCATCACCATCATGATCATCATCAGCATCAGCATCATCGTCACCATCAACAGCATCACAGTCTTCATCCTCATCACCATCACCATCACAATCATCATCGGCATCAGTATCATCATCATCGTCCTCATCGTCATCATCAGCATCATCAGCAGCAGCATCGTCATCATCATCAATATCACAGCCATCATCAGAAACATCGGCATCAACCTCGTCGCCAGCATCAACATCACGTACCATACTCGCCATCCTTCCACGTCCCCACCACCATCATCCGCCTCAGCAACACCTTCATTCTTATCATCCTCCTCTTCCTCCTCCTCCCCCTCATCATCATCCTCCTTCTCTTCGTGTGCATCCTCGTCCTTGTCCTCCTCATGCTCCTTCTCCCCTCCTTCTCCCTCCAATTCTCGAAGGGGGGAGATGAAATGGCAAGGTCTGCCAGGATGTTATGGCTTCTGAAAGAGATCCACGGGTCCTCTTCCCGCCTCTTACCGCCCTTTCACTCCCATTCCTTCTCCCCCTGATCCTCCTCTTCCTCCGCCTCCTCCACCACCTCATCGTCCTTTTCCCACCGGAGGATCAGGCGAATGAGGAGAAGAAGAAGAAGAAGAGGCAGAAGGAGGGGAGGGGGAAGGAAGAGGAGAGGAGGGGGGAGAAAGGAAGGGGAAGGAAGAGAGAAGGAGCAAGACGCAGAAGGACTAGGAAGGCAGCATGAGGGTGCGAGAAGACCGAAGGAAGACAAGAGAGGAGGGAGGAGGGGCAGACCTTGGTGGGATGCTGGTAGATCCCAAACGGCTCCGGAGACCATCTTCCTCCTTTCCTACCGCTATCACATATTCCTCATCATCGTCCCCCCTCTTTTCCTTCTTCTCTTCCAATCCTCCTCACCCTCCTCCCACTGCTCCTCCCCAAGCTTCTCCCTGTTCCTGGGTGGAAGTTGTCGGAGAAAGACTTCGTCGATGAATGTGAGTTCGACACAGCCGAAGCCAACCTGAGTGAGGCAAGATGGGCGGTAGTGGCCGTAAGCCCTGCGGGGCAGCTCATAGGAGCCATGCATAGGGTGGTCCCCGTGGCTTGCCCCCCACACCAAGCAGCTATATATAGATGGAGAGGGCTATGCATTTTGAATGCCAAGTCGAATTGCGGAGAGGAACCTGCCTGAAAAAAAACCTAAAGGTCTTGTGCGCTTGCCTCTGGGCCAAAGGCGCGCCACCAACGCAGGAGAAGGCCTATCAGACGTGAAAAATCCCGGGCAGCACCTCTGGAGAGAGAGTGGTGGTCTGACCTATTGGCCGCCAGGCCCAAGAGCAGAAAGCGAATTCCCGAACTTCGGACGCGACCGCACAAATCATCCCGGCGTGGACTGCTCGCGGAAGTAAGGTGGCAGACGAGTGCGCTAAGAGAGGAGAAGAAAGAGGACCGGAAGGATTCGAGGAGGGAGGAGGCCACAGAGCCGCGAAGATCACCGAATCCAGAGCCCCCCGGATCGGCGGCACTGGCCTGAGGCCATTACACTAAGGTGGCAGACAAGCGCGCTAAGAAAGGCGCCCTGCTCTGGGGGATCCCTGGGCACTGACCCCTGCGCGTCTCGACCGAATTGCTAGAGACTGTGCTGCGTGGAATGGCCGAGCAGAAGGCTGCTTTCGGATCCTGGGAGCAGCCCGATTCAGATAGTATTGTGGGCACCGCTGACTCTCAATTCGACGATGAATCCGATGAATATTCCAAGTCCCTTTTCGAAGCCTGCCAGCAGGAAGGCGTGCAACCATTCGAGCGGGATCCTGGCGCCGAGGGCACATCGAGGCCTCCCC
Organism: Prorocentrum cordatum; assembly: GCA_963575745.1. Taxonomy (NCBI): domain Eukaryota; class Dinophyceae; order Prorocentrales; family Prorocentraceae; genus Prorocentrum; species Prorocentrum cordatum. The sequence goes on from CAUYUJ010003668.1 coordinate 34,313, forward strand.
TCGCTCCGACTACGCCTCCTGCTTCTCCTCAAAACTTCCTTGCTTCAGCCATGGCACCGTGCACCTTCTGTCGACATTATTTGGTCGGCTGAGTCGGGAGAGGCGCTCTCCGATCTACTTGTCCGCGAGATCTGCGAGGCATCGGTGCACGGATCCTCTGGGCAGAGTGTCGCGGCCCAGACCGTCCAGGTGTCACGACACAACCCTCAAGGCTACGCCGTGGCCTGTTTTACGCCCACAATTTGGGAAGGGCCACCATCGGCCCTGACGTCGGACCGTCGGTTGAGATCAAGGCTGTCCAGAGTCCCTTGATTCAGTGCGGGTGGAACCGGACAGCCTGGCTGTAGAGTCATCCGCTTCGGCCGACGCGGCTACGGAGCGGAGCTTTGGCTTGGTGAGCGTGCCCTGTTTTGACGTCTCCTGCATTGTCCTGGGGCGCTCATGGAATGGGAGAGGACCGAACGCCAGCGTGATGAGGTAGTCGACACTTTTTGGAAGGAGGAGGCCAGCATAGGCTGAGCCCCTCCGTCGTCACCAGCGTACGAGGAGCCAACTGACGGCCCGCATCATCAGGACCCTCAGAACCCTCCCCTCGCCCTACTCCTCCTCCTCCTTCTCCTCCTCCTCCTCCTCCTCCTCCTCCGCCTCCTCCTCCTCCCGTCTTCCATCTCCCCCATTCCTCCCCGTCCCTCCCACCCGCCCGCCCGTCATCCCGCACTCCCTCCCTCCCTCCCTCCATCCCTCCCTCCTCCTCCTCCTCCTCAATCCTTTTCCTTCCCTGTCGCACCCCCAGACTCGTCGGTGAGGCGGGCTGGGTGTTTCGCCGGAGACCTCCTCACCACTCATGACCACGGAGCTTGACATTCGCAACAGGTTCACGGATGCGGGCGGCTTTCAAAGTGTGGCCGTCGCCCGAGCGCCGCGCGCAACAGTCGGAAGAGTTCGTCACGGCGTCGAGGACGAAGGGCGGCTGTTGTTCAAAATGTGTCTCCCGACTTAGCGCCGCGCGCATTCGCCTCAAAGTTTGCAACGAGCTCAAGAACTCGTACGGCTGAAGTCCCAGGAATCGCGTTCTGCCACAATGTAGGATCGCCAGAACGCAACAGTCACGGAGATTCGCAGTGTTGAAGTCCCAGGAGTGGCGTCCTGGAACGCCTTAGGATGGCCAGGACGCAACAATTATGTTGGTTCGCGGCATTGAAATCCAAGGAGACGCGTTTTGGCACGATTGGGTACACTCGGACTGGTGTCTTCCAATGAGACACTTCCCGCAACGGCACTTACTTATTGCAGGGACTTGTGAAGGAGAGAACTTGGAGGCAGGGTTGATTGCCACATCGCTGACGCGTCGTAGGCTTACCCTCCTCCGCCTCTGCCTCCTCCTCATCATCATCATCACCAGCATCATCATCATCATCATCATCATCATCATCATCATCATCATCATCAGCATCAGCATCAGCATCAGCATCGTCATCATCATCCTCATCCTCATCCTCATCCTCATCCTCATCATCATCATCATCATCATCATCATCATCATCATCATCATCATCATCATCGTCGTCGTCATCATCATCATTCTCCTTCGCCTCATCCTCCTCCTTCCTCCTAGTCCTCATCCCCCTCCCCCTCCTCTTCTTAATAGTTTGTTCTACTGATTAATCAGATTAGCATTATTATTCATTTCTTTTTAGTAATATGATTGGTCTTCCTATGTTTGTCATTACTACTTTACCTTTTGCTATGAATAGTTA
>CAUYUJ010003668.1:38669-63669 GCA_963575745.1 Prorocentrum cordatum
GCGGGAGGAAATCCGGGAGCGGCAGGGGGAAACCCGGGAGCCGCTGGCGGAAATCCGGGAGCCGCGGGCGGAAAGCCGGGCGCGGCCGGAGGAAATCCAGGAGCGGCCGGAGGTGCTCCGGGAGCGGCCGGAGGAAATCCTTCGGGCACTGACGGCAAGTGTTGGAGGCCTAGAAGTGGGCACCAACACCAGCACAGGGGCTTGCCTCCACACGGGGAGGACGATCCTAGATTTCGGTGTTGGTGGCAATATTTCGGCCACCTTGGAAGCCAGAATATTACCACCATCGCCAAGATCGGGATCCTCCTCCCTCAGTGGATGCACACCGCCGATATTGGTGTTGGTGTCAATCTCTAGGCCTGCGTGTCCCTGCCCTGGCACAAGTGTCCCCGTCTCTCAGCCAGTTCGGAGCCGCGGAAGTCACTTCTGAGCCTCGTCACGCCTGGTACTATGTGTCCTCCTCGGAGGTGTGCGTCCGACCCCAACATATAGCACAACCGTCTTGAAGTATATCGTTTACCGAGCGGTACGGCCAGAAAGCGCCCGCGGCGAAGCATATCCGCCACCGGGCAACTGGGCACGGAGTGGGCGTGTCCTCAGGTCCTTTCCCCAGTCCCCTGAGCCTCAGTCCTCAGTTCTGAAGAGTCAATGAGGGATGCTCAAATTTCAGAAATCTCTTGGGGCTTGTCACGTGCCCTCTGGGCTCCAGCGCATCTCCCCGCGGGACTTTTTGAGGCCCAAGAGGGCCCCAAGACGGGCCAAGAGAGCTCCAAGAGGCCGCCAAGACGGTTCAAGAGGGCCCCGAGATGCCCAATGATCGCTCCTACACGCCCAAAATGGCCTCAAGATGACCCAAGAGGCCACCCACCAAAACGCCCCGAGAGGCCTCCAAGAGGCCTCCCAGGAGGGCTCCATGAGGCAAGAATCATTGAATTGCTTGAAGTAGTTGAAGGGTTTTGGTGTTCTCGCCGAGGCTCCAAGACGTCTCGGCGCGCGCGTCGCCCTTGGAGGGGCGACGCACACTTTTGACGTCGCAGCACGGCAGAGGCGATCCGCACGCGCACTCGAGTAGCCGGGAACGTTCGTTCGGCACACGAACTGTGCGAAGGCACGAGGCTTAAGTCGGGCATGTCCCTCTACAGGAAGGAAATTCAAAAATTATAAGTAAAAAATAGACTGGGGACGATGTCTCGCTTATTTTTTGAGTATTTCGGGGTATTTTGACTTTTTAAAATTTTCCGTCCGAAATTCGCTTGTAGGGGGGCATGCCCGACCTAACACGAGGAAAAACAGGCGGGATGGGCGGCCGCGAAAGACAGGAGGGGGAGGACGGCACTCCCCACGGAAAAAAATTCTGGATGAGCGCGCCGGTGAGGCCGGCCGGGGCTGGATTGACCTGGCAGTGGGCGCGGCGGGCGGGACGCACACCTATACAAGGGCCCAGGGACACACAAACAAAGACACACAAATCCAAGGATTCCCCATAGGTTATCACATTTGCTGGGTGTGCGTCTTCCCCCCCACTGTCCATGCTGTCCGATCTTTTCCTGGGAATCGACGATGACTTGTGTCTGTGTGTGCTTTTCCCCTCCTGATATGAGCATGTTGGGGCGACGCCAATCTGGGGCCGTCTAGGAGCCACCAGGAGCTCCCCGGCAGCCCCCCAGGGACACCTTGGGCCAGGGCGGCGTGCCCAGGCATCCGGCCTCGCGAAACAGCAGCAGCTCGAGCGCTCGACTTGTGGGATCTCTTCGCCGGGATCGACCTGTGAGTCTCAGACTCTCACAAATCGATCCCGATACGGATCACGATGCGCACGGCGGCAGTGCCCGGAACACACTTGGGGGGGAGAAGCGTTACGTCATAGGGGGGGAGGGGCCCGGAGGCCATGACGGCCGTCACGCCCCAAGCAATCAAGACACGGGCTCCTGGGGGCCCCGATGCAGGGTCAGAAACGCCTGTCGTGACTTGTTTCGCGATGCCAGGATGTCAGGGTGTGCCTTGGGAAGGGCCACGCACCCCCCAGAGCCACGCACCCCCCAGAGCGAGGCGCCGCGGGGGCCCCAGCTCGAGCGACGGCATGCGCCAGAACCTGGTACCCCCAGGCCTCCCGAGGTGGGCCCTCGGGAGCCCCTCTCCAGGGCACGTCTGGTCTTGGGGTACGCTTGGCCTCCCCTGGAGCATCAGCACCCGAGTCCTGGAGCCGCGGGGGGGAACGATGCTGGAGCCGCCGGGGGAAACGCGGGCGGCGCCGGGGGAAACGAGGAGGCGGCGGCGGGAGGCCCCGGCGCAGGGCCCACGCCTCGGCCGCTCCGACCGCGCTTCTGGCCCACAGCGCTGTCGTCGTCGTCGTCGTCGTCATCGCCGCCGTTGTCGCCGCTATCGTCACCACCTGAATCACCGTCAGCGTGTCCGAACTTGCCATCAGCACCCTTGTGCCCAGCATTACGATGGCCATGGCGATCCACAACGCTTAACCCCGCTCCACCCCCTCTTCTTCATCATGTTCCATTGCATCCTCTCCAGGATTCCACTGCTCGTGTTTCTCATCAATCACATCCTTCTCATACTCATCATGTACATCAGCATCACCAGCAGCATCCGCATCCTCATCATCCTCATCATCGTCACCACCACCGCCATCACCTTCATCATCATCATCGTCATCATCATCATCGCCATCACCATCATCATCACCAGCATCAGCATCATCACCGCCAGCTTCACCATCATCATCCGCATCACCATCGCGACCATCATCATCATCAGAAGCAAGACAATCACCATCAGCATCATCAGCATCATCATCATCGTCACCATCACCATAACCATCATCGTCATCACCCACCACCTCAACTGCCAGCATCGTCAGATTCAGCATAGGTATCAGCATGAACGTCATAACCATGCTCAACACGCTCCTTGCCATTATCATCATCACCATCATCCTCATCTTTGCGATAGTCATCATCCACCACATCACTATTAGCATCCGTACAGTCATCATCACCATCACCATCAGCAGCAACATCGTCATCATCAGCAGCAGTATCAGCACCAGGCACGACACAATCAAATCATCATCGTGGGCATGATCAACAACTGCGCCAGAAACATCAAAAGCAGCAGCAGCAAAATCAGCATCAGCATGACCATTTGGATCATCAGCAACAACAGCGCCAGCGTCGCCGTCATGACCATCAGACTCATCACCCCATCATCATCATCATCATCAGCAGCATCATCATCATCATCATCATCATCATCAGCAGCAGCAGCATCAACATCAACAGCATCATCATCATCGTCGTCTTCAGCGTCATGAGCATCGTCACCAACAGAATCAGCATCATCATCACCTCCACCATCACCGTCACCCATCATCCTCATCATCAACAGCAGCAGCTGAAGCATCAATAGCATCAGCATCAGCATCCTCCTCTTGAAAAGCTGAATCACCATCGTCAGCAATAGCAACATCAGCATTTGCCCCAGCATCACCATCATCATCACCATCAGCATCACCGTCTTCACTGCCATCACCATCACCATCATCAGCAGCATCATGGTCGTCGTCTTCAACATCATCAGCATCGTCACCACCAGAATCAGCGTCATCATCACCATCACCATCACCGTCATCATATTCATCATCAACAGCAGCAGCTGAGGCATCAATAGCATAAGCATCAGCATCAGTATCCTCATCCCGAAAAGCTGAATCACCGTCGTCAGCAATAGCAGCATCAGCATCATCACCAGCAGCATCGCCTTATTAACCACCATCATCATCACCATCACCAGCAGCATCATCAGCATCGTCGTCATCGTCAACCTCATCAGCATCACCACCATAATCACCAAAATCTCCATCATCGCCATCATCATCATCAGCATCACCCAGCATCATCATCATCAGCAGCATCATCATCCTCGTCATCAGCATCATCCACATCAGCATCAGCAGCATCATCGTCATCATCACCACCATCAGCATCGTCATAGTCATCGGCATCGTCATCCTCGTCGTCGTCACCCGTCGTCGCCCCCGCCTCCCCCGCCTCCTCTTTCAATCCAGCCTGCACCTCCGCCTACGCAACCGCATCCTCCTCCTCCTCCTCCACCTCCTCCTCCTCCTCCCGCTCCCCCTCCGCATATGTCCACCTTCGCATCCACCTCGACCTCCGCCGCCGCCCCCGCCTCCGCACAGGTGGATATTGAAAAGTGCACTCCCGCTGGTGCGCGGCGCATGTCCTTCGATCACCAATCTAGCTTGAAGCGGGGCCGCGCGCCAGCGAATGGCATGCGGGCTTTTCGTCGCAGGTTAAAGTCTCCCCGAAAGTTGTGCTCCAGCTCAGGCGCGGCGCATTCGCCTCCTCCGCCAAGTCCTCGGAAGAGGGGACGCGCGCACGCGAGCGAGCGAATGCCGCTGGCTCGATGTTGGCACGAGCAGGTGCAGCGTTCTGGCTGTACTGGCATTGGCTCATGCGTCATGGTTAGGAGGGCGGGGGCTGGGGGGGCACAACACTCGTTCGAAGTGGCAAGAAAGACTGATACGTTTACTTAGCCCGACGTTGATCGAAGCGACCGCTGCGAATGGACGCTTGTGCTGATCAAAAAAAGCACGCGCGTGAACCCAATACGAAAAAACGAGCCATGCGTGCACAAGTGAAGCCGATAGAAGCGCAACGAGGGGTGGCAGAGTGGAGCAGACCGCAAGCGCACAGAGAGGAACACAACGGCCAGTCTGACTCATACCGATACTCATCCCCCTCCTCCGCCTGCATTCATGCCTCTCCTTCCACCCATCCGAGCCGCGCAGCGCGCGCACGTGCACGCGCAGCTCAAGACCGGCTGGGGGCCGCACCCATCGCCGCCCTCGCCACAGCGGCGGCCGCTGCCTGTGGCCCCCTCCCCCCGGGGCGCGCGCGCTGAGCGGGTGACTCCGCTCGCCAAGAGGGGATGTCGTGCTTCCTCCTTCGTGCTCAGCCGCCTCCTCCCTGTCCCCTTCCCTATCTCTCTCTCTCTCTGCCTCTCTCTCTCCCCTCCCTGCTCCCTCCCTCTTCCCTCCGTCGAAGGGTGCAACCGACAAGCCGACACTCTCGACACCGATGCTGTCGCCATGCGAAGCCTTCGTAGGGACGCTGTCCAGGACGCCGGGCAGCGACAGAGACGGACCGCGGCTGCGCAGGAGAGCAGTCACCATAATACGACCTCCGAGCCCCAGGCCCATCGCCAATGCGGCCCCGCCGAGGCCAAGATCGTCGCCATGGCTCCCCGCACACGGTGAGAAACTGCTGCCCAGCGTGTCGCGGCGGTGGCCCCCCGCGAAACCCGCGGCGCCGGACGAGCTGACAGCACGTCGCTCTGCGCCGTGGGGCGCGCAGCTGGGAGAAGGCTGCTCGGAGCGCGGAGAGGCGCGGGGGGGGGGCGGGGCCTCGCCTCGCGCGTCGTGCCGGAGCGCAGCGGGGCCTCTCTGAGCCTTCTTGGGGCCCTCTTGGCCCAAGAGGGCCCCAAGAGGACCCCAAGAGTCTTGGGGTCCTCTTGGGGTCCTCTTGGGGGCCTCTTGGGGGCCGTCCTGGGACCACTTTGGAGGCCGCCTGGGCCGTCGTGGACCTCTGAGGACAGGGGAAGACGAGAGCGCAGAAACAGCCTTCCACAACCGGGGGAAGAAGCAATGATCGGGGCCCCGGGAGGCGCTCGTGGGGGTCCTCCTGGGGCCCTCTGGGGCCTTCGTTGGGGGCTTCTGGGGGCCCTCTTGGGGCCAGCGCGACACGCCAGGCAGAGCGTTCCTGACCCAGGCCTCCCGCCCACTGGGAGCACTTGCGCCTTCGCGCGGAGGGCCTCGCCTCGGCCCCTGCCGTCCTCGTGCTGCCGCGAGGGCCGCGGAGCGAGGAACGGAGGAGCTCGTCCGGCCGCGGCAGGCTTCGGCCACGAGCAGCCTATGGATCCGAGGAGCGGCCAGACAGCAGGAGAGCCCAGAATCGAAGCGAGAAGTCGAATTGGCGATCGGAAGGGATCGGATCGGCGGAGATCGGCAGCCGAGTCGGGAGAAGTCGGCGCGGCGGACCTCGGCAGGTCAGGAAGGCCTCCGTTGAGAAACCGAGGCCCAGATCGAAATCGGGGGTCGCCTCGAACCAGGGGCCGAATCCCTCGAAATCGAACCGACCCGAGTCGGGGGAGTCGAAGTGAGCCCTGCGAAAGCCATGACCATCCCCGAGCCCAAAGTTAGGGAACCGAACTCTATACCCCGACGCTGTTTCTGGCCATGCACTGAAAATTACACAGGAAAGCGGATCATGGTGTATGCAAGATCCTGGTGTATACATGTTTCTTGGTTTCCCCGGGGACACGGACTTCAGAAAAGTATACCCCACACACACACACACACACACACACACACACACACACACACACCCGCGTCGTCCCCGACCCTCAGAAGGTCCCAGGATTGGAAAACAGCCCGCCGCTGGCAATGTATGTGTTCCAATGTCTTATGACTATATCTGGACATGTTATAAAAGATATCCCCCCCAAAAAAAAAGCAAACATGAACAGAAAAACTTCCAGCGTCCTGGCTGCACTGCACCCTGCGGGGCGAGGGCCGCGGGCACGCGGCCGGGCCCGTGGCCGAGCCCCACCGCCGCGCGAGCCGCCGCGGCCCGGAGGCGGAGGCGGGGGCCGACGACCACTGCGCAGGGCGCGGAGGCGACTCGACTCGGGGGCCCCTCCTCGTGCCCCTCCTCCTCCTCCTCCTCCTCCTCCTCCTCCTCCTCCTCCACCTCCACCTCCTCCACCTCCTCCTCCTCCCTCCTCCTCCTCCCTCCTCCTCCTCCTCCTCCTCCTCCTCCACCGCCTCCTCCCCTCCTCCTCCTCGCGCCCCTCCTCCTCCACCTCCACCTCCTCCGCGTCCTCCTCCTCCTCCTCCTCTCCTCCTCCTCCTCTCCTCCTCCTCCTCCTCCTCCTCCTCTTCCTCCTCCTCCACCGCCTCCTCCTCCTCGTGCCCCTCCTCCTCCACCTCCTCCTCCTCCTCCGTCCTCCTCCTCCTCCTCCTTATCCTCCTCCTCCTCCTTCTCCTCCTCGTCCTCCTCCTCCTCCTCCACCTCCTCCTCCTCCACTTCCTCCTCCTCTCCTCCTCCGTGCCCCTCCTCCTCCTCCACCTCCTCCTCCTCCTCCTCCTCCTCCTCCACGTCCTCCTCCTCCTCCTCCACCTCCTCCTCCTCCTCCTTCTTCTCCACCTCCTTCTTCTCCACCTCCTTCGCCTCCTCCTCCTCCTCCTCCTCCTCCTCCTCGGTTCCGCAACGTCACAGTCTTGCACGCGCCGACCCGCAAAGGCGGCAGGGAGCGGCCATTGCTGCCCCGATTGGTCCACCAACCACCCTGTGGTTTGGGGTCCTCGTTTTGAACAAACAGCGCCTCGCATTATCCTTCCTTCTCCTCCGTCATCTACATCATCACCGTATTCATCAGCATCCTCACCATCACCAACAACAACAACAGCATCAACATCATCAACAACAACAACAACAATAGCAACAGCTGCAGCAGCGGCAACAGCAACAGCAGCAGCAACAACAACACAACCATAACCGCCAACAGCAATAACAGCAGCAGCAACAACAAAACCCACAACACCAACAACCACAACAGTAATAACAATAACAACGACAACGACAACTATAGCAACAACAACAACAACAACAACAACAACAACAACAACAACAACAACAACCACAACGACAACAACAGCAACAACAACAACAACAACTACAGCAACGCCAACAACGCCAACAACAACAATAACAACAACAGCAGCAACAACAATAGAAACAACAGCAACAACAAAACCAACAACAACAACATCAACAACCACAACAACAACAACAACAACGACAACCACAACAACAACAACAACGACGACGACGACGGCGGCGGCGGCGGCGACGACGACGACAACAAAAACAACAAAAACAATAACAGCAACAACAACAACCACAACAACAGCAACCATAGTTTTGAGACTGTTCGCTCTTACTGGCACGCGTGTCTTGCATTCTGTATACCCCAACCATCGATACCCGCCCATTTCGTCTTCGATTGCACCCTCTTTCGGGGGGAATATCTTCCTTGTCGGCCACTGACTGAAGTGTGAAGAAGTCTCGAGCGAGAGCGCCGTCCCTGAGTTCGGGGGCCTCTCTGGCCATGGGCTCTCGGAATACATATGGAAAAAATTGAAAGGGACCCATTGTCGCCGTGTCTGGGCCTCCACCTATTTGCCTGAATTGCAAGAAAGTCTCGAGCGAGAGCGCCGTTCCTGAGCTCGAGGGTCTTCCTGGCCAGGGGCTCTCAGAGTAAATCGTGAGGAAGTATCGAGCAGGAGCCCTCATCGTCGTGGCTGGGCCTCCGCCAACTTGATTGAATTGCGAGAAAGTCTTGAGCGAGAGCGCCGTTCCTGAGTTCGGGGGCCGCTCTGGCCAGGGTGTCTCGGGGTAAATTGTGAGGAAATATCGAGCGGGAGCCGTTGCCGTCGTAGCTAGGCCTCCAAGGGCCCAAATTTAGACTCAAGCCAACGCTCGCGAGGAAGCCTCGTTTTCAGTGAAAATTTAGCCAGCATCGAGGCGAAAGCGCACGGAACCGCTTCTGGAGATCAACAGTGATTATTTTTTAGAATGAATACTCAACATCACAATCATCATCATAATCACGATCAGCATCACAATTACCATTACAAGTAACATCACCACCTTCGCCATCGGCATCGGCATCACCATCATCATCTTTTTAGTGTCCCTGTCATTGATATCACCATTCTCTCCCTCATCATCAGCAACAGCATCATCATCGCCGTGATCATCACCTTGCCCATCGTCATTACCATCCTCCTCCTCCTCCTCCTCATCATCATCATCATCATCATCATCCTCATCATCACCAGCATCGTTCTCGTCCCGTCATCATCATCATCATCATCATCATCATCATCATCACCATCACCATCACCATCACCATCACCATCATCATCATCATCAGCAGCAGCAGCATCAGCATCAGCATCATCATCATCATCGTGATTTCCCATACGAACCCCTGGACACTCTCCGAAGCCCCCCGAAAACGTCCGAAGACCTCCTGAAGCGTAGGAAGACGGCCAAGACGCCCCGGGAGCCTCGGGAAACCTCCAGAACCTTCTCCCAAGCCGTCTTCGGCGTCTTCGGTGGCAACTCATGGGAACCTCCCATACCATCTTGTCGGCTCTTGCGAATCAACGCTGGTCGACGCTAAATCGACGTTCAACGAGGCTAAATCGACGCTGATCGACGCTCACCGACGCCAAATCGGCGCTATCTCGTCGGCTCCCAAACGCTAATCGACGCCAGTCGACGCTAAAGACAGAATTACGAGGGTACACAAGGCTCCCATGATTTGCTACCGAAGGCGTCGTCGCTGCCGCCGCCGCCGCTGGCAGCGTCTGCGTCGTCCTCGGCGTCCTCGCCGCGGGCGGCGGCGTCGGGCGGCGCCGTCGTCGCTTCCAACCCCCCAGCGCGCCCTCGCGCGCTGCACGAAGCCGGCGGGCGCCACGGCGGGGCCGGTCTTCGGAACCCGCGGCGCGCGAGTCCCCTGCGGGGCCGGGGGGGGGGAGGCCGAAGGATTGAATCGGGCGCGTCCCTCTACAGAAGGAACATGCGAGAATAGTAAAGAAATAGTATGGGGACGATTTTTCGTGCAATATGTGGCTACTTCTGGATATGTTTGACTTTGCCGATGTTTCTTCGCGAATCCGCCTGTAGGAGGACATGCCCGACCTAACAGAAGGGAGAGAACGGAGGGCGAGGAGGGAGCAGGGCGAAGAGAGAGGAAGGGGGGTCCCCCGAAGGCCGCTTCTTCCCGTTCCCTTTCCAGCCCCCCTGCGCGCCCCCCCCCCCATCCCCCATTCATTTATTCATGGGCATCTGGAGGGCATCCAAGTCATAGCTCGCCTACCCTCTCGTGCTTAGCCTACTCCACGGATGGGAGCGGCTGCAAGGACCCCTCCCCGACCCGCTCGACCCCGCCCCTCCACCACGACGCGGCGCTGTGGAGGATCCTCCAAGGGTTTGCTGAGACGCGTGCCCTCGGGCCAAAGGCAGGAGTCCTCGCCTGAAATATCGCAGCTGCGCGGTCTTGACATTCTTGCACGGTCCCAGGAGATGCCTGGGCGCCTTCGTGCAATATGACCCGCAGCGCGTACAAAACAAAACTGGAACACCCGACTTTTCGATCGGTGCAGCCCACAAGCGGTGAGATCCCCCGCTGGTGGCCGCACCTCGAATGAGTTCCCCGAAAATGGCGCAAAAGCACAGCACTTCCCGCTACTGGGCGGGTTCCTGAAAGAGCGAGCGCAACGAACACACAGCCACATTCTACCACTCCACCAAATACAGTGCGGCTGGGTGTCTTTGGGGGGAAGGGGCCACTGGGCTCGGACTTTGAACAGGGTTCCGTGCATTTCTCTGGCAGGGGGCCAGAGCTCTAAAATTGAAACAGCAGCTTTGAAAACCGCAAACCATCCGTCCAGGGTCTCCTGCACATGCTCGGCATCCTGGGGAACCGCAAAAACTCGGGCAGCTTCACGGCACATGGCGTCGGCCCAGGCGTTTCCGATCACAAGGTGTTCTGTCCACTCTCTATATCCACGGACCAAAGATTGGTGAGCTTTTACTTTGCGAACACTGAACTCTTTATCTAACTTCTGGATCTGGCGCCAGTGACCAGCCTGCTGAGTGGCCCCGTCGAGCGCTCTGAACGGAAGCGCAGCCTTTGATCAGCGCGCTGCAATCGGCGTGGATATCGATCTCGCCCTCGCTTATCCTAGCGGGGTCCTGCCACAGATGCTTGATAGCTTTCAAAAGACCGCGATGTTCGGCCCAGGTCGCACTTTGGGGGTATTTGCATGGAAGCGGGCCTCGAACAGCTCTTTCCAGGCCTCCCCCCGCGGTGATTTCGGTCGCAGCCCAACCCGCTCGGGCCAACAGCGGCTGCGTCGGCTTCCAGAGGCTGGCGTACAGAGGGCCCTTACCCACGGAGTTCCTCGCGGCTTGAATCATAATCCCATCCACCCGCGCACGGGCTGCCTCGCCGCGGGGCAGCGTCAAAACCCGCGACGCACCGCGTCGCACAGGCCGCAATACTGGCAGGCAGGCCCCACCCGGCATCCTCTCTTCCAAAGAACGTGACTGGTAGGGAGGGCCCCGCAAACAAGATGTTTCAGAATCTTCTCGGCCTCGAAGCTCCATTCAACGCTGCCCCAAACCTTGCTGAACGGATATCCCCATAGGCCTCTCTCACGGATAGCTTGGGCCCCGGGGTGAAGGTCCTCGTCGGGGCCCTCAGGGAACTGGAGCTCACGCATAACCGCCTTGCCCAGGAGCTGCGTTTTGACGTCCGCCACGAACAGCTTCTGGATCATAGCTCGCGGTTAAACGGCGAGGTTAAACTCGACGTTGCTGGCGGCAGTCCACGCGGCGGGGCCCTTGAACTCCCAACCTGCCTGCTCGATCCAAAACAAGGCGCCCGTGATCGGGCTGCGAACTCGACGTTGCCAGCTCGACCCACTGGCCTGCTGCTCAAAATGCACTGGAGTACTCGAAGTTGAGGCAAAGGTCTGTCGGGCTCAGCGCGTCTCTCGTCGTCACCCGCGCGTCTGCGGTCATCCACCACTCGCGGCAATACCTCCTGAGCGCGGCGCTGGCGCGGTGGAGGCGGTCTGCCGTCGGCTGGCTCGGACAGCCACAGGTCGACCGTGGCACCTGCAGACCACGCGCCTAGAAACTTGGATGTTACTTTCCGGAGCTCGCGGATCTCTTGCGGCGAATGCCCATGGACCTCTTCCCCATAGCAGATCGACGGCATTACCCCGCGAGCGAATACGTTGACCTCTTGCGGCTCCCCTTGGACACGGCCCCGAAGACGACGAGTTCGAGGGAAGCGCTTCACATTGTTTCCCATCGGGAATTCTTTTTAGCTCTGCACCCTTTAGTCGCCCCGACCTGGCCAATATTGAAGTCCGCACCTAGGTTCGCGGCAATAGCCCCTGAGTGTTCCCCAAAAGCAAAAGGAGCATGTCTCGCATGACCCTGGCACTGCTGGACGCGAAATTGAACTTTTTCACGCGCATTGGGAGCTCGAGGGCGCCGGTAAACTCGAAGAAAACCTGCCCCGCAAGATCAGTCAAATTGTTCGCGCACACGTCGACCGCGTCGGCGATCGATTCGAGAGCTACGTCGTTGATATGGATCGAGAGGTCGCTCCCTTCAAATAAGTCCGTCTGGCGAATAGCGGGCAACGCCTAGGCTTTCACCTCGAAAGCGGCCGCGGGGGCCCTGCGACAATCCCGCGGCCGGGTGCAATTGCATTGCCCACCAACTTGTCCATAAGGAGTCTCCTCGGCCAGCGGTAGGAATCTAAAGCTGCACGAACAGCGAACTGAGAAAAGAAACAAGCAAGGCCCTGCTCCAGCATGATATCATGATTGATGCGCTCGTAGCACTGCTTCAAATCTGCCAGGAGGGCAGCGACAAAATCTCCCTCGTGGTCGGTCAGATCTGTTCTCACCACTGCTCTCCAAACCGAGTATGTGGCGCGCCTGTGTGGGGCCATGTTGAAATGGCTCGACTCGGCTGCCACCCGTTCCCATTGACGGCAATGATGAACGAGGCTCTGAGCATAAACTCTGATGAGCCTCTTGAAGAAACCAATAGGGCGACGTCCGATCGTTTTCCTAAACAGGGCAACGATGAGCGCCTTGAGGACCGTCGGGCTCGTGCGTAAAATGTTCAGGCATTGAAAATACCTTCCATGACCTCAAGGGCCCCTTTCCCGAGAGCTGCGAGAAGTGCTTGGGGTGGCACCCGTCAACCGCTGTGGCGCTGACCTTGAACCCCGCGGAGATCCTCTCGAGCTGCTCTGACGCGGGCCCTGCAGGGACCCTGTAGCCGAGGTCGTAATCAGGGAACCCCAATGGGCTTACAGCGAGCCCCCCAAGCCTTGGACCAAATATTGCGTTGTTCTTGGAAGCGAACCCCAAACGCGGACGCGGCCCCCCCCCCCCCCAGGGTGCTCCAGGATGTCCTCTGTAAAACCATTGGTGGTCTTAGTGGTGCTGCGTGCTCTCCTCGCCCCTCCAGCGAGGGCCTCCTCGCACCACTCCCCCCACCTTCTGCTGACCTCCTTCCTCTCCTTCTGAATATTGATATCACGAAGCTCCTCCAATATCCCAACACAAACATCGCGGCTGTCGCGGTCGAGGGCCGCGGCGCCCACCTCGCGCGCGAAGGCGCGCCAGAACTCGCCATGGGTCTTTCCTGGCGCCCTGAAAGGTCCGCCTCGAAGTGGGAGCTTAAACGCATGCTGCACGAGCATTTCCAGGTTACCATTCTCATGTAAGACCAGGCTCCTCAACTCATTCAACCTCCTGATCATCCAGCACGCACTCCTGCTTTCACTAGGGAAAGGTTTCCGACTGGTGATGAGCAACTCGGATAGCCTCGACTGCTCAAGCTGGAACGGCCCCCCCCCTCCAGACCGGTGGCCCCGACCACCTGAAACTTACATTTCAGCTCCCCCCAGGCCCTTGCTGCCCAGGCTGGGTAGATGCGGTCGAGGGAGGCCTGGAGGATGGCCTTCTCCCCGACATTCGCTGGAGTCCTAGAGCCATGCCCTGACTGATGTCGAAAAACCTCGAGCAGGCCTCTGACTTCACGGTTCAGGTCCGCGTAGTCTGGGGGCTCCGGCTGGGGCCCCACAGGGGCCGCGGCGGGGATCTTCTGATACGCTTTCATCATTGCGACGGGCTTGCGCGGCGGAACGTGCGCGTTCTGATCGACAGTGACGTGCTCGAAACTGATGGCTAGCACCGCATCAACTAAAAAGTCGTATATGATTGTCCTGCTCTCACCGATGATGCACGCGTGCTCGATCGGGGCGAAAAATCTCTGCTTCGTACTTTTCGGGGCCCAGGCATTCCGATTGGGCCTCAGGGATCACGTTGAAGTCACCACCCGCGACGAAAGGAATGCCTGTCTTCAAAATGTGCGACCCCAGGGTTCTGGATACAACCACATTGGCGCGTCCTGCCCCAATACTGCCCACCCAGTAGTTAGAAAATAGACTGACAATCCCAAAAACTCCGAGTCCTGCTATAAGCTTGCACTGTTCTCCCAGGAGCCAAGACACCCTTGGACGCGGACGGCCGCCAGGAATCTAGATGCCGACGCAGTAAAATGCCCCCCCAACCCCACCCCCGAATTACGTTTACAGGGGCCCCAGTACCTGGCCCACCCCTGGATGCCGAGTGCATGCTGAATATCTGGTATTTGAAATGATCGGAGCCCGTGCTCCTGAATGAACATCACTGCTACCTCCTTTGGGGCTTGGTCTATGTTGCTTGTGGCTCTGCCCCCGGAAGACGCATTTAGTGTGACAACACGGAAGCTGTTACCCGCCCGCTGAGCGAGCTGGTGGCGAGGGGCTGCGGAGGCCTTCGCCTCAGCACGGGCTGGAGGCGGGGCTGACGGCGCCTTGGCCTCAGCTGCTTCACTGCGGGGCGGGGATCTCGAACGAACTCCTGCTCTGGGGGCCTCGTGGAGGGCCTCGTCGGCTACGGGGATCCTCGGAATCCTCGGGTTAGAGCTGGGAGGTCCTGGCTGAGGCACATGTTCGGAAGCGCTCTCCACGCTGACGCAGGCCGCCAGGATTGCGGTGAGCTGCTCGAAGATGGCTTTGATTTCGTTCTGCCTAGATGGGCCCTTGGCGCCAGCCTGCTGGGCACTAGCAGCCATGAGGCGGTCAACAGGGACGCTGCAAAGAACGTCGTGATCCGCCCCCTGCATCGGGTCGCCCCCACGCGGCTTCTCATGCTTGTCTGCCTCGATATTTGCGATGACTTCGGCGATGGCCTCCTTCTCTTGTTTGACGAGGGCCCCCTGTCGATCAGAATGACTGCGGGCGTTGGGAACTTTGACCTCGCACAGCTTGAGCTGCTCCTGGTGCCGATCGAACTGCTTCTGATGCTTGACGCGTTTGTCCGCCGCCGCCTGCATCTGGGCACTGGTGGGCTTGGCGGCGACGCGCTCGGAGCGAAGGGCTTGCAGCGAGGATTCGAGGGCCTTGCCCTGCAGCGCCTCCTTTGCCTCCGAGCTTCCGCCTGGTGTCAAGGGCCTGCTGACAAATCTGGAGATGATGGCCTGTGACTGCGGTGGCTGGGGCGCCTGCGGCAACCTGTCTTGCAGGGGCAGAGCCGCCCGCCGATTCGCCTGAGGCGGCGGCGGGCGCTGCTGCGGCGCCCAGCCCAGGAGGGGTATCTTGCCCTCCTGCTCGAGGTAGGCCAGACCCTGCGACTGAACTGCCAGATGGGCTCGTTTTGGGCTGGCTCGGTACACGACTGTGGGGCTTACGCTTGCCCCTGGATGGCTGTGGCGATGTGCTCCCGTCCTGCGCGGTGCCCGTGTTAGACGAGTAGTGCTCGCCACAGCGCCAACACCACGACAGGCTCCATGAGACACTGGCCTGACAGCAGCTGCAGGTCCAGCTGTAGGCTTTGCTCGGGCCGCGAGGGCGCCAGGGCTGTCCCCACGCCATCGCATAGGAAGCAGAAGTGGAATCGTGAACCTGCGGGCGCCTGCTCTCCGAGCAGGAGGAAGAAAGAAGACAGGCCCAAGGTTGCGCCAACCACCTTGAGCCAGAATGGCTTGAGCCAGGCTCGAGCCAAGGCTACGGACCCCCCTCCCGCCCTCATCCCCCCTCCTCCCCTTTTCCACCTCAAAATCCCTCCGCAATTACGCAATATCCCCTGGTGTTGTTTGTAATTGTCCCCGCCTATCTCGCAAACGGTATGTAACACAGGATCGTCCCGAGGTGGCGTTCAAAATGGCTGCTTCCCGTCAAACGAACAAGTGGCGCTATCGGATCAAATTTCGCGCTCGGTCCAAGAAGTTCTCGGTCGCTGTGCTGCCATCGATAAAGTTTGCGCTCTCGCCACAGCGCGGCCCACACTTCTAGATCCGATTCGCTCCTCGTCGTGTTCGTCTCCCTCCTTCTCCCTCCTCCACTTTCCTCCTGTTTCTGTTAGTGTTCCCCCTCCGTCTTCAGCGTCCTGATGTTGTTCCTGCTCACTGTCCTGCACATCAGCGACCTCGTCTTCCTAACCTTTGGTTTTGAATTGCGTATCACACGATGGGGCCACTGAAGTGAACAAGGTAATCTAGGACACCCCTGCTGGCGAACATACAAGATTTCAGAGCCATCGGCAGGGACGGGTGGGAGGGGAGCGATGTCAGATATGGCGCGAGCGCCACTGGCTTGCCTCCTCTACCTCGATCTTCTCCCTCTCCACCATCTCCTCCGCATCCTTCTCCGCCCCGCCGTTTGATCTGCGGCCCTCAAAGGGCACCAGGGCTAAGCGTGTCGGCCGAAGGCGCGCCACGACGAAGGAGCATGCTCCCCCTCTACCCCCCCCCACGGACCCGTCCCTCCCCTCACCCGCCGCCACCCAGACCCGGCCCTCCCCTCCCCCTCGCACCACCCCTCATCCGCCTCTTTCCCTCCCCTCCTCCCCCCCCCATCGGCCGCCCCCTTCCCTCGCCTCGCCCCCCGTCTTCCTCCGCCCCCCCTTCTGTCCTCCTCTCGCCCCCCGTCTTCCTCCGCCCCCCCTTCCCTCGCCTCGCCACCCGTCTTCCTCCCCCCTCGCCCCCCCTCACCCCTGGCTCTGGGCCTCACCCCCCTCCGGCTCTCAGCCAACCCCTTCCCCCCCCCGCACCCCGCTTCCCTCGCCTCCTCCCCCCCCCGCGCTACGCAGTCCCTGAAGTCCCGACCCTTTCCCCAGGGCCCGTCGTTCATCCCGAGTCGTCTTTTGCGACTGTCCTGGGGCCTGGCAAAGGCCCCTGGAAGCCGAGAATGGCCAAAACCCTTCCACTGTGATCATTCCACGACGCGAGCATGTCTGGGCCTCGCCCTACCGTCCGTCCGTCGAAGAAGAAACAACTCCATAAACATACACTGTCGGAGGTCCTCGCGGTTTTCTTGGATCCGCGCTCGGCCCCCCCGGCGGCGCCTCCAGCGCCGCCCCTCGCGCGCCGAGCACGCCAGCGGGGGTCCAGCGCGGATCTCCGAAAATCAATGTTTACAAAATGTTGCATCGCCTCCCTCCTGATGATAACAATTATACAAATCGTGATGATGACGATGACGAAGATGATGGTGATGATGGTGGTGGTGGTAAGGATGGCGATAAGGTTTATGATAACGATGACGATGACGATGACGATAACGATGACGATGGTGATGATGATGGTGGTGATTATGTTGCTAATGATGATGAAGCTGATAATGATGATGCTGCTGATGATGATTGTGATGGAAATGGTGGGGCTCATGATGGTGATGATGGATACTGATGGATGATGATGGTGATGGTGGTGATGATGGTGATGATAACGATGGTGGTGGTAATGACGACGATGATGATGAAGATGATGGTGGTGATGATTATGATGATGATGATGGCGATGATGATGAGATCAAGTCTGATGCTGCTGATAATGACGTGGGCGACGATAATGATAAAACGGACAAAGATGATGATGATGATGATGATGATGATGATGATGATGAGTTGATGATGATGGTGATGATGATTATGAAGATGAAAGTGATGAGGATGCGAATCATGATGATAATGATAATACGAAGTATGATGATCATAATGAGAATGTTGGTGATGGTGATAATGCTGGTGGTGATGGTGATGGTGATGGTGACGATGGTAATGATGATGATAATGATGATGGCGTTGATAACGAAGATGAGGATGATGGTGGTGAAGCCGATGACGGTAATGATGATGATGGTGATGATGATGGTGGTGATGATGGTGATGATGATGGTGCAGATGATGATGAACTTGATGATGATGGTGATGGTGATGATGATGGTGATGGTGATGTTGCTTATGATGATTATGGTGATTATGATAATGGCGATGATTATGGTGATGAGAACGATGAAGCTGATGCCGGTGATGGTGATGATGGTGATGGTGATAGTGGTGGTTATAACGGTAATTATGGTTATGATGATAGTGCTGGCGTTGATAATGATGATGGGGATGATGGTGGTGGTGGTGATGATGATGATGTTGCAGACGAGTGATGATGTTCATGACGATGCTGATCATGGTGATGACGAGGCTGAGGAGGATGAGGAGGACGACGACGATGGTGGTGGTGATGATGACGGTGATGGTGCTGGTGATACTGATAATGACAGTGGAAAGTTGACGGTCGCCTCGCCTCCGCCCCCCCCATCCGCGCCGACGCCCGGCTGCGGGGCCTTGCCCCTGCCCTTGTCGATCACCTCCACGTCGCTGCCGTCGCCCGCGCCCTCCGGCCGGGCCCCCACGGGGGGTCGGCGGCCAGGACGGCGACGGCGGCGACGACGGCGACGACGACGAGGACGACACACGACGTGCGACCGACGACGACGGGAGCCGACGAAGGAAGGAAGATGGACGAGGGAAGCAGGACACAACGACGGACGACAAAACGACGTAAAACGGACGGCGACGACGGCGACGGCGACGGCGACGACGACGGCGACGGCGGCGGCGGCGGCGACGACTGCGGCCTGGGCAGTGAAGCGCCACGCTGGCCAGTGTCAAGACCAACGTGCTTTCCTCCTGCCTCCTCGCTTCCTCTTGCTCCCCCAAGTTCCATCCTTACCTAACCCCCTCCGTTCTCCCATCCTCGTCCTTCCTCCTTATCATCCTCCTCCTGCACCTCTTCCTCCTTCTTCTCCTCGTCATCATCTAATCCGTCCTGTTTTATGTTATCCCTCCACCTTATCCTCCTTACCCCTCTTCCTCCTCCTCCTACTCATCCTGTTCGTCCTTGTCATCATCATCATCAGCATCAGCATCACCACCAACACCACCAACAACACCATCAGCAACAGCAACAGCAGCACCAACATCGTCATCATCTTACTCCCACAACCACTTATGGCTCACTCCTATCTCCTCACTCCTCCATACTCCAGCTCACTCCAACTCATTCCGCCACACTTCTTCTCACCCCTCCCACCTCATTCCTCCTCCTCCTCCTTCAATTCCTCCTCCTCCTCCTCTGCCTCCTCCTCCTCCTCCTCCTCCTCCTTATCAACCTCCTCATCCTCCTCCTACTCCTCCTCCTCCTCCTGTTCCTCCTCCTCCTCCTCCTGCTCCTCATCCTCCCCCGGATCCTCCTCCTCCTCCTCCTCATCCTCCTCATCTTCCTCCTCATCCTCCTTCTCCTCCTCCGCCTCCTCCTTCTTTTCCACCTCCTCGTCCTCCTAGTATTCGCCCTCCGCCTTCCTCCTCCTCAGCCTCCTCCTCCTCCTCCTCCCCTCCCCTCCTCCTCCTCCTGCTCCTCCTCCTCTCCTCCTCCTCCTCCTCCTCTCCCCCCTCCTCCACCCCCTCCTCCTTCTCGTCTTCGTATTACTCCTCCTCATCATCATCATCATCATCATCATCATCATCATCATCATCATCATCATCATCATCATCATCATAATCCTCATCCTCATCCTCACCCTCATCCTCGTCCTCATCCTCACTCTCAACTCGTCTCATCATCATCATCATCATCATCATCATCATCACAGCAGCAGCAGCAGCAATCAGCATCACATCATCATCATCATCTCATCATCATCATCATCATCATCATCATCATCATCAGCATCAACATAATCATCATCATCATCACCAGCAGCATCATCATCAGCAGCAGCATCAACATCATCATCAGCATCAACAGAATCATCATCATCAGCAGCATCATCATCATCAGCAGCAGCATCATCATCTCATCAGCAGCATCATCATCATCATCATCATCAGCATCATCATCATCATCAGCAGCAGCATCATCATCATCATCATCATCATCACCATCATCATCATCATCATCATCATCATCATCATCATCATCATCATCATCATCATCATCATAATCATCATCATCACCGACATCGTCATCGTCGTCATCGTCATCGTCGTCATCGCCATTACCACCACCACCACCATCATCATCAGCATCATCGGCATCATCTTCATCAGCATCAGCATCATCACCAACATAATCAGTATCACCATCAGCATCATCATCGTCGTCATAATCGTCGTAATCATCCTCATCACCAGCATCATCATCATCATCAGCATCGTCATCATCATCACCAGCAGCGCCTTGGTCATCATCAGCATCACCATCATCATCGTCAACAACATCATCAGCATCATCATGAGCATCGTCAGCATCATCATCACAATCATCGGCATCATCAGCATCATCAGCGTCGTTAGCATCATCAGCATCATCATCACCATCAGCATCATGGTTTTATCAGCACCATCATCACAACCATCATCGTCATCATCCTCATCATCATCAGCATCATGATCTTCATCATCAGCATCATCAGCAGCATCAGCATCAGCATCATCATCAGCATAATCAGCATCATCAGCAGCAGCATCGCCATCATCAACAGCAGCATCAGCCTCATCCTCATCAGCATCATCCTCATCATCCTCATCCTCAACCCCATCATCCTCCGCCTCCCCATCCTCCTAAGCAGCAGCATCACCATATCGGCATCATCAGCATCAGCATCAGCATCATCATCATATTCATCATCATCAACATCGTCATCATCATCGTCATCATCATCAATGTCAGCATCATCATCACCATCAGCATCAGCATCGTCATCGTCATCATCATCACCACCACCACCATCGTCATCGCCGTCGTCATCAGCATCATCAGCATCATCATCAGCAGTATCATCAGTATCATCATCAACATCGTGAGCATCATCAGCAGCATCATCACCACCACCACCGTCATCAGCATCATCATCAGCATTATCAATATTAGCGTCAATATCAACATCAGCATCATCATCGACAGCATCATCAGCATCGTCATCATCATCATCCCCCTCCCCCCCCCACTCCACCTCCCCTCCCCACCCTCCCACTCCCCACCTCCTCCTCCTTCTCCGCATCATCCGCCCCCTCCTCCTCCCCCTCCTCTCCTCACGCCACCCTGCTCATCCTTTCCTTTTCCTTATGAATAACTCCTCCGTGTCGCACCCCGAGGCGGGTCGAAAGGCCGGCGGGGCATTTCGCCTGAGACTTCCTCACCACTTATGATCCTGAAGCTGGAAATTGGCAGCCGCTTCACGGAGGGAGGGCGAGTCGGTTTCAAATTGTGGCCCTCGCCTGAGCGCCGCGCACGCCCGCCTTGAAAAACGCAGAAGCTTCACGGATGTGGAGGGCAGGTCGATCTCAACATGTGGCTCTCGCCTCAGCGCCGCGCACATCCGTCTTAGATACCTGCACATGTTTCAGGGATGCAGCGCAGGTTGTTTATTCGAATGTGGTTCTCGCCTCAGCGCCGTGCACATTCGCCATAAGAATGTGCAGCAGCCTCACGGGTGATGGCTAGTCGGTGTCAAAATGTGGCTGTCGTATCAGCACAGCCAACGTCCGTCTGAAAACCATGCAAGAGCTTAACGGATGGAGGGCGGTTCATGTTCAAAATGTGGTTAGCAACAGCTTCACGAATGGAGGGCGGGCAGTCTTCAAAATGCGGCTCTCACCTGAACGCCACGCACATTCCCCAATCAGTGCTTGCACTGAAGGGGTCATAGCGGATATTGAAAGATTTGGCGAAACTTTCCCGCCGATTTTGGTGGCCGGCTGCGTTCCCGGGCTCCCAACTCCGGGTTCCCGGGTTCCTGGTTATTGGTTCCGGGCCGATTTCGGTGGGTTCAGGGTTCGCGGGTTCCCGGTCGATCTCCTTATCGATCTCTTTATCGATCCCATTTCAAACCATCCACTGGTTGGGGGTTTTTCTGTGGTGCAATTCGCATCAAAAGTTCACAACAGCTTCACGGATTGAAAGCGGGTCGTTTTCAAGATACGGATATCACATTAGCGCCGCGCGCATTCGTATTGAAAGGTTGCAACATGTGCGTCTCGCACTAGCGCCGCGCACATGCGTGTTGATAGCCTGCAGCAGCTTCAGGGATGGAAGACGGTTCCTTTTCAAAATGTGGTTCCCGCCCAGCGCCGCGCACATCAGTCTTGAAACGCTGCACCAGTTTCAAAGATTTGTAGGGTTATCCCGAGAATGGCTTTCTGGCCTGATTCAGGACTGTCAGGACGCAACAGTCACGTCGCCTCGCGTTGAAATAGTCCCAATAATGCTGTTCCGGCACGACTCAGGATTGCCAGGACACAGCAAACACTTTGATTCCCGGCACTGAAATCCCAAGAATCGTGTTTTGCCACGATTGAAGATTCTCAGACGATGGTCTTTCAATGGGGCACTACCTGCAACGGAAATGCACTCGTGTAGGAATGTATGCAGAGGGTACTTTGAGGGAGGGGGGATTGCAACATCGTTGGTGCGTCTTGGCTTTACACTGGTCCACATCCTCCTCCTCCCCCCGCTTCCCCTCCTGCTTCCCCTCCCCCTCCTCCATCCCATCCTCCTCCTTCTCCTCCTCCTCGTCCTCCTCCTCCACCACCTCCTCCTCATGAGCATCATCATCATCATCATCATCATCATCATCATCACAATCAGCATCAGCATCATCAGCAGCAGCAGCAGCACAGCAGCAGCAGCAACAGCATCATCATCATCATCATCATCATCATCATCATCATCATCATCATCATCATCACCATCAGCATCATCCTCAGCATCATCATTATCACCAGCATCATCATCATCATCATCATCATCATCATCATCATCATCATCATCATCATCTCATCATCTCATCATCATCATCATCATCATCATCATCATCATCATCATCATCATCATCATCCCCACCATCATCATCACCATCATCATCAGCAGCATCATCATTAGCATCAGCATCGGCATCATCATCAGCATCAGCATCATCATCATCACCATCTTCATCATCATCACCGTCGCATCCCCATCATCACCACCATCATCATCACCATCATCATCATCATCATCATCGTCATCCCCACCGTCATCATCATCATCGTCATTATCATCAGCAGCAGCATCATCAACAACATGATCAGCATCAGCATCAGCATCATCATCAGCATCATCATTATCACCACCACCATCATCATCATCATCATCATCAACATCACCATCATCATCGTCATCCTCAGCATCATCAGCAGCATCATCATCAAATGCATCATCATCATCATCATAATCATCATCATCAAATGCATCATCATCATCATCATCATCATCATCATCATCATCATCATCATCATCATCATCATCAAATGCATCATCATCATCATCTTCATCATCAGCGACAGCATCATCGTAATCATAAGCATAGTCATCATCATCACCATCATCATCACCATCAGAATCATCCTCAGCATCATCATTATCACCAGCATAATCATCATCATCATCAGCAGCAGCAGCATCATCACCAGCATCATCATCAGCATCGTCATCATCGTCATCGTCATCGTCTTTACCATCATCAGCATCATCATCAGCATCATCATCATCCCCCTCCACCTCCTCCTCATACTCCTCCTCCTTCTCCTCTTCCTCCTCGTCCTCCTCCTCCTCGTCCTCCTCCTCATCTTCTTCCTCCTCCACCTCCTCCTCCTCCTCCTTATCGTTCTCCTGCTCCTCCTTTGCCTCCTCCGCCTCCCCGTGCTCCTCCTCATCATCATCATCACCACCACAACCACCGCCATCATCATCAACATCATCATCATCATCATCATCATCATCATCATCATCATCATCATCGTCATCATCGTCATCAGCATAATCATCAGCCGCATCAGCATCAGCATCAGCATCAGCATTATCATCATCAGCATCATCAGCATCATCAGCATCATCAGCATCATCATCAGCAGCATCATCAGCATCATCATCATTATCATCATCATCATCAGCATCATCATCATCATCGTCATCATCGTCAGCATCATCACCATCATCCTCACTCATCATCATCATCATCAGCATCATCATCATCAACAGCATCAGCATCGTCAGCATCATCATCTTCTTCTTCCTCCTCCTCCATTCCTTGTCCTGATGAATAACTCCGCCCTGTCGCACCCCGAGGTCAGTTTTTGGGGCGGGCCGGGCGTTTCGCCTGAGACTTTCTCACCATGACCCCGAAGCTTCAAAAGTGACAACAGCTTCACAGATGGAGGGCGGGTCGTTTTGAAGATGTTGCTCTCGCGTTAGCGCCGCGCGTATTCTTTTCAAGAAAGTGCAAGAGTTTTACGGATTGAGGGCGACCCGCTTCCAACATGTGGCTATCGCCTCTGCGCCGCGCGCTTAAAAATTTACAGGAGTTTCACGATTTGAAGGGAAACCGTTTTCAGAATGTGGCTCTCGCCTCTGCGCCGCGCACATTCCTCTTGAACATTCGCCAGAGCTTTACGGATTGAATACGGTTCCTTCTCAAAATGTGGCTCCCGCCTCAGCGCCGCGCACATTCGTTTTAAAATTTTGCAAGTGTCACGGGTTCCGATGATCAAAGAACCAGAAATGAGGCTTTGGACGGATTCAGGATTATGAGGGTGAACAGTTACGTTCATTCGCGGTGTTGAAGTCCCAAGAATGGCGTTCTGGCACGCGTCAGGATCGTCACAACGCAACAGTCAGGTTGATCCGTGGCGTTGGAATCCAGAGAAAAATAGATTGGCATGCTTCAGGGTCTTCAAACGGTTGTCTTCCAACGGGGCAGTTCCCTCAATGGAAATGAACCGTTGTGGGGGCCTATGAAGGAGGGAGCTTGGAGGGAGGCTTTATTCCAACACCGTTGATGACTCTTGGGTTTACACAGGTCCTCCTCATCCTCCTCCTCCTCCTTCTCCTCATCCTCATCCTCATCCTCATCCTCCTCCTCCTCCTCCTCCTCCTCCTCCTCC
>CAUYUJ010003668.1:66169-69579 GCA_963575745.1 Prorocentrum cordatum
GACGGCCCCGGAGGCCCCCAAGCTCGCCCCAAAAGAGCCCAAGAGGCCTCCACAAGGACCCCAAAACGGCCCAAGAGGGCCCCAACACGGCCCAAGAGGCCTCGAAAACAGCCCCAAGAGCTCCCCAAGACGGCTCCGAGCAGGGGCCCAGACGGGGGACCCAAACGGACATTTCGAGCCTCCGCTTCGAGAGGCCCCCAAGAGTCCCCCAAGAGGCCCCAAGGAGGCACCCAAGAGGCCCCCTGAACCCCCAAGAGGCCCCCAAAAGGCTCCTAGGCCCCCGAGAGCGCTCCGAAGAAACACCAAGAAACATCCCTGAGGACTCTGACGCAAAACCCAGCACGGTGGCAGGATGGGCCGAAGGCCATTAGACCCTACTTTCATTTCTTCCGACTAACGGATCGCATGCTACGCGCGCTTTCCGTCATCCGCCGCCCCCTGTTGATTCATCACAGGGGTGCCCGGCGTACTAGACCCTTTCGCTTTTGGTTTTGGTTCTTTTCCAAAAGAACTCCCCCTGGGGTTTCGGCCCGTCCCGCAGGAGATGTGTAACAGGTGGTTGCAAAGAGTTTTTCGGCTCAGATGGCGCAAGATGGCCTCCAGGTTCGCCCAAGATGGTCCAAGATGGCCTCCAAGACGGCCCAGGAGAGTCCAAGATGCCTCCAAGTTCGCACAAGGAACCTCTCAGACGGCCCAAGACGGCCCCAGAGGCCTCCAAGAGGCCTCCAAGACGTCCCAAGAGGCATCCAAGAGATCCTCCACAAGAGCCCGAAGAGGTCAACAACAATGTTTTCCCTAGGTTTTTGTTGGATTTTGACTTTTGTTCTTTTCGAGCCTTCCGACGGCTCACGACGGCCCAAGGAGCCCGAAAGATCGCCCCCAGAGCGCCCAAGAGGCCTCCAAGATGGACCTATGACGGCCCAAGAGGCCCCCACGACGGCCCCAAGAGGGCGCCAAGACGGCTCTGGAGGCCTCCAAGACGCCCAAGACGGTCTCCAAGACGGCCAAGATGGCCTCCAAGATGCTTCCAACACGGTCAAGATGAGCTTCAAGACGGCCAAGATGGCCGCTAAGACTGCCAAGATGGCCCAAGATGGGCCCGAGAGGTTCCAAGATTGCCCCAGAGGAGTCCAAGAGGTGCTCCAGGAAGGCCCGAGGGAGCCAAAATCGTCAATCTTCCTCGGTTTTGGTGTTCCGACCGCCTGAGATGGCCCAAGGCGCTCCAAAACTAGTCCCAGAGGCTCCCAGATGGCTCCAGAACGGCCCAAGAGGCCTTCAAGCCAGCCCCAAGAGGGCCCCAAGACGGCCCAAGAGACCCCCAAGACGCCCAAGATGGCCTCCAAGACGGCCAAGATGGCCTCTAAGATGCCTCCAAGACGGCCAAGAAGGCCTCCAAGACGGCGAAGATGGCCCCAAGATGCACCCAAGACGGCCCCAATGGCCTGAAGATGGCCTTAGACTGCCCAAAAGGCCCGCCAGAGGCCTCCAAAACGGCCCAAGACCCCTCCAAGACGTCCTCCAGGAGGCCCGAAAGCTCGGAAACCACCTGGTCCGATAGCTCGCCCGAGTCTGTGTTCCCCGAAGGCTTTCGAAACTCACTCGGGGAACGGGTGGCCCGATAGCTTGGCCAAGCTCAAACCCAACTTTCGGCCACGCAGGCGCTTCCAAAAAGGCAGGGGGCGGCGATGATTCGCCGTAGGCGTCTTCGATATTTGATGGTCCGGGAACCCGAACAGGGCCTCCAGAGCCCGAAATGAATGAAAACTGCTGGCGAAGATCGAAAATCGACGGAAAGACCCGTGGGCCCCCAGGAGGTCAGCCCGACGACCACCGAACGGGCTGGCGCGAGGAATTGGGCTACCCTGGTTGATGCTGCTGCTTCACACTGAAAACTACCAGCCGCGCCCGCGGCAGCGCCCTCGACCTTCGATGCGCGGTAGCCACAGCAGGCGTCCTCCTCCTCCTCTTCCTCCTCCTCCTCCTCCTCCTCCTCCTCCTCCTCCTCCTCCTCCCCCTCCCCCTTCCCCTCCGTTTCCGTCTCCTCCTCCTCCTGCTCTTCCTCCTGCTCCTACTCCTCCTACTCCTCCTCCTCCTCCTCCTCCTCCTCCTCCTCCTCCTCCTCCTCCTCATCATCATCATCATCATCAGCATCATCATCATCCTCATTTTCCTCTTATGTTTATTCCTTTGATTATGAGTAGTATGAATAGGAAAGTATATTATTCCGATTAGTAGTGTGTATGATTATCAATGCTAGTATTAGGTCTATTTATTGTATCATTACCTGTACTACTACTCAAGTGTTGTATTATTATTCTCGGTATTACGATTAGCATTCTTATTACGAGTACTTAGTACTATTATTATTAGTATCCCATTCTTAGTGTTATTATTACTCATAGTATTATTAGCAGCCGTATGAATACTACCACTACTACTAGAACTACTACCACTACTACTAACTACTACTACCACTACTACTACTACTACTACTACTACTACTACTTCTACTACTACTACTACTACTACTACTACTACTACTACTAATACTACTACCACCACTACTACTACGACTACTACCACTTCTACAACCAGAACTGTTACTACTACTACTACTACTACTACTATTACTACTACTACTACTACTACTACTATTATTACTACTACTACTACTACTACTACTACTACTACTACTACTACGACGACTAATACGACTACTACGACTACTACTACTACGACTGCTACAACTACTACCACTACTACTATTACTACTACGGCTACGACCACTACTACTACTACTACTACTACCACTACTACTACTACTACTACTACTACTACTACGCATAATACGACTACGATACTACTACTACTCTAGCTACTACTACTACTACACGAGAGTGGACTACAGCAGCACTCCTGTACTCTACTAATAATAATATAATTCTGCTGCTGCTGCTACTAACTTACTACTACTACTACTACTATACCACTACTGCTGCTACTACTACTACTACTACTACTACCTGGACTACTCCAACTACTACAACTACTCCTTCTACTACCCTTACCACTACTAATACGACTACTACTACTACTACTACTACTACTACTACTACTACGACTACTACGACCACTACAACTACGACTGCCAACTAGAACAAATGCTACTACCACTACTACCACTACTACTACTACTACTACTACTACTACTACTACTCGTACTACTACTACCATCACTACAACTACTACGACTTCGACTACTACAACTACTACTAGCTACCACTACCACTACCTCTACCACTACTACTACTACTACTACTACTACTACTACTACTACTACTACTACTACTACTACTACTACTAATATACTGCTACTACTACTACTACTACTACTACTACTACTACAACTA
>CAUYUJ010003669.1:0-46847 GCA_963575745.1 Prorocentrum cordatum
CTGGGGAAGGAGAAGGGAAGGAGCAGGTGGTGGAGGGGGCAGATGAGCAGCAGCAGGGGCTGAAAGAGCAGCAGCAGGGGGAGAGAGGGGAGGAAGAGGAGGAGAGTGCGGAGGCATCCCCCACCCTCCTCCCCTTGCCGTTCCCCCCTCCTCTGTTTCCTCTCCTCCTGTTCTTGTCGCTGTGGATCGGTTAGTCCATGAAGACCGAGGCCCCCCGCATCCCTCCACCCCAGCCGGCAGCCAGGAGATAAGTCCTTGCCGTTTCCCACTCAGCATCAGAATCAGCATGCCCTCCTCCCACCATCCCCATCCTTCCCTCTTCCCGAGAGTTGGATCTGCTCCGAATGACCGCCAGCACCAGATTCGGCAATGTGCATCGTCCGATCGTGGCTCAACGATCTGGGTTGTTCGACCGCGGTTCGACACCCAGGGGTCTGCTCCTCCTCCTCCTCCTCCTCCTCCTCCTCCTCCTCCTGTCTTCTCTGCCGCGGCTTGGGCCGCTTCCGCCTTAGGCGTTCTCGCCCATGTGCTTCACATTTGTTTTGCACCCGCTTGACCTCGCCCTGTCTTCTGGTGCGCTGCGGTCGCCGCAGAGGGAGAGGGGGTCTCTCCTCAAGGAGGGGGAGGAGGAAGAGGAGGAGGAGGAGGAGGAGGAGGAGGAGGAGGAGGAGGAGGAGGAGCAGCAGGAGCAGGAGGAGCAGGAGGAGGAGGAGGAGCAGGAGGAGCAGGAGGAGGTTGTATATGGTGAGAGCAGGTTCCAGTGGTCCTAGAACCCCCCCGCACCACCCAAAAACCCTGGAGCATTCTAGGCGGTCCTGGGGGCTCGTCATTGTTAGTCCGCGGCTCGACACTGGGAAGGGGGCACCACTTTCGGACCGCGGTCGCACACTCCCCTGGATTGTCGAGCCGCAATCCGACGATGACGACCATCCTACTGTCCCCACACATTCTACCTCCAGTTCACTCCTTTCCCATCCCTTGCCTCTCCCTGGGATGATCGGGCGCCGCTTAGAAAACTGACGAAGTTGATCGGTAAATGCTGGGACGAAGCGAGTTGGAGGAGGAGGAGGAGGAGGAGGAGGAGGAGGAGGAGGGCGACGACGAGTGCGTGGAGCCTTTGGGCTAGACCTTCTCGCAGCGTCAGAAACAGCGAGAGATGGCCAAAGAGGGGAGGGGACTACGAGGAGAGTTGAGGGTGAGGGAGACGACGAAGAGGAGGAGGAGGAGGAGGCCAGGAGGGGGAGAAGCGGCAAGGAGGGAGGAGCACTAGGGGAGGGATGCGGGAGGAGTCGGAGGAGAAGCGTGAGGAGGCGGAGCGGCAGACGGGGGGGAGGGAGGGAGGGAGGGAGGAGTGAGGAGGCAGGGCGAGGACGAGGAGTTGGATGGGAAAGAAGGAGGAGCGGCAGCAGGCAGCAGGAGTTGGACGGGGGCGAGGAAGAGTAGGAGAGGAAGGGAGGAGCAGCAGGGGTCAGGAGGAGAAGGACGACGACGAGTACGTGCATCCCTGTTTGCCCGACATCCACGGAGTCGAGGTACACTCCAGGAGCTGCGCACTTGCGGGAAGCTTGTTTGTCCTGCGCTGGCGTGGTGGCTTGTGCCGCCGTCTCCCTGGACCACCCTGGGACGACCGACTCAGAACTCCCTCTCACGCGTGCCGACGGGGTTGGCGGATGTGGGGCAGGGAAGCGTGGGAAGCGTGGGAAGCGAACGGCATGAAAGCGTGGGAAGTTGGAAGCGAAGTGTGTTACGTGTCTGGTCTCCTGAGGCCTTGCTGGAGAACTCTTGGGGCACCCATTGAAGTGTTCTTGGGGTCTCTCGGGTGCACCTCGAGGCCTCTGGCAAAGGGTTCAGCAGCATCGGGCTCGCCATGGAGCATCTGGCCCTTGTGTGGGGGTGGTGTGGGTTCATCTTGGGACAGTCTTGAGGTCAAGTATGGTGCCTGTGAAAAAAATACACGGCGCGATGTTCGACCCGAATTCTCGCCGAGGAAGGAGGAGGGGGGGGGGGGGATATTGCAGAAACCCTCTCAACAATTAAGCGACTTTCTTACACACCCCAACGTTCCGAGGACACAGTCGCGGATTCGAGCTCTTCTGGTGTTCGCACTACAGGGGGTTCATGGTTCAGCGTACCGAGAAATGCGTGCATGAATCATGTTGTACATGATCTTGTCGGAGATGATGTTTCTCGGCTGCCGCCTCCGCTTCAGACTTGCACATGAGGTCATGAGGTTTTCGCACGCTAAGAAGACAAGAATTTGTTTGGCTTCCCCAGGGAAACAAACAAATACGCATCGCTGGCGCCATTATCAGCCTTCAATCACCTACATCATCGCTGAGAATCGGAAATGGGGAAAAAGACAACGATTTGAATGAACGGCTTGGTGGTTAGTACAATGGTTGTTATTGTTGTCTGCTTCCGCAGCTAGAATCTGCACGAACAGGCCTAACCACCACGTCGTAATCTACATGGTGGTTGGCCGGTGACGCGGTCGGTCCACGCAGGACCCCTGCCCCGCGAATCACCGCTAGGGGCCACGAAGTGACGTCTGGGGTCTTTGGCTTCATACTTTGACGATTCAGGCTGTTGTTTCAAGCAGTGGCGAAGCGTCCTGGCCGGCCTATAGGCCGACCTAAGAATGTTCTAAGAACTTTTTGGGGTGTGCACGATCTGTTCTTAGAACATTTCTGGCTGGGACTGTCTTGTTTTAACACGCCGGGGTTATGTCCTGAGAACATTGCATTTGTTTTTTAAGAACATGTCGTGGTAGGCCTATAGGAATGCCGGGACGGTCGGTCCCTGCTCAATTGAGTTGTTTTGCTTCATATTTTGACGATTCAGGCTGTTGTTGCGCACTGGTTCAACCACTAATCGGCGGCGAGTCCAGGGGGGAAGTGAGAAGGGGCGGGCCTTCCCGGAAGGCTCGGAAGCCCCCCGGCCTTTTTTGAAATTCTCCTAGCTTTCCCGGAAGACATCACGCCACCTCCTGAGAGGGCCTTCTCCTTCTCAATTCCCCCCTCGCTCGCCGCCGACTGCGGTTTTTGGGTTACAGCTCGGGTCTCCGGCGGGCGTTCGGGACGATCCGGGCACCCCCGGAACGCCCTCGGCGCGGCGCAGTTGCTGGCAAGCATCCCGGGGCTGGGAAACCGCCGAGGACTCACGAAAACGACCTGGAATGATGAGCCTGTTTTCCACCACCACCACCACCACCACCATAAGATGGAGGGGGGAAGGAGGAGGAGGACGAGGAGGAGGAGGAGGACGAGGAAGAGGAGGAGGAGGAGGAGGAGGAGGAGGAGGACAAGGAGGAGAGGAAGACGAGGAGGAGGACCCCCTCCCCCTCCAAATTCTGGTGGTGGTGGAAAACAGGCCCATGATGGAACCTCGACCGCCGACCGCCGAGCCAACGCCCCAGCCACCACCTCGGAAATTCGACGGAGCCAGTGCCCCGCATTGCGGGCACCGCCGGGGGCCCCACGGGCGGGCCAGGCGCCTTCAGGTCCGCCTCGTTCCGGGCCCTCTCCAGGCCGCAGGCGACCCCAGCCGAGGCGGGCGCGCGGGTGCTCCAAGCTGTGCCTCTGCGTCGCTCCTCCGCCTCCGCATTGACATCGCCATCGTCACCCTCCTCAGTTCTTACGGCGACAACCGCTGCTCCTCTACTTGTTCCTCCTCCTCCTCCTCCTCCTGCTCCTCCTGCTCCTCCTCCTCCTCCTCCTCCTCCTCCTCCTGCTCCTCCTCTTCTTCCTTCATCATCCCCCTCCTCCTCTTCCTCCTCCTCCTCCTCCTCCTCCCACTCCGGCGCCGAGGCGCCAGCACCTAGCCCCTCGTAAGGCCGTCCCGCGGGACGAGTAGGGGCCGTGTCCGTGTCCGTGCCCTCCTCCTCCTCCTCCTCCTCCTCCTCTTCTTCATCATCATCATCATCATCATCATCACCACCATCATCATCATCATCAGCATCAGCATCAGCATCAGCGTCAGCAGCATCATCATCATCATCATCAGCATCATCACCATCATCATCGTCATCGTCATCGTCATCATCATCATCATCATCATCATCATCATTATCATTATCATCATCACCATCATCATCATCGCCATCGTCATCGTCATCGTCATCGTCATCGTCAGCATCATAACACCATCAGCATCGTCGGCATCAGCAGCATCATCATCAGCATCATCAGCACCGTCGATCATCATCATCCTCAGCAGCATCATCAGCATCATCACCATCAGCATAATCACCATGTTTTTTCTCACCTGTCTCACCAATAACATCAAGGATGATCTTTGCATGGTTTTGCGGTAAGTCTCTGGCAATGACACATGTCAGCGTGTCACTTGACTTCATGGAAGGGGCCGTGCCATTACGGGGGAACTACTGTCCAGGCTCGCTATCTTTGATCGGTTGCGAAGTCGTTGCGGTTCTCGTGCTCAGCCGCACGGCGGAGGGGGCGTCGAACAGAGAATGCGACCAACGCGTGTTGAAATTCGACAAAGCCCAGAGAGTTAGCGACCTTTGCGCCCAACGGGGGGCTGGGGAGGGGGCCTCTCGAGTAGTGAGTAGAGAGTAGAGCGTTTTGAGCTGCGATTGGTGAGTCGTGAGTATTTGATCGTGAATAGTGCGCAGTGGGTCGTGAGTAGTGAGCAGTGGGTAATGGGTCGTGGTAGTAGTGAGTAGCGCGTAGAGATTAGTGAGTAGTGGGCAGTGAGTAGTGGGTAGTAAGTAGTGGAAAGGAATTAGAGAGTAAGGGATTATGAGTAGTGGGTAGTGAGGAGTGAGTAGTGTGTAGTTAGTAGTGCATTGTGAGTAGCAAGCAGGGAGTAGGGATGAGTGAGTGGACGGTAGAGACAAGCGAGGAGTAACTAGTGAGTTATGAGTAGTGCGCAGTGAGTAGAGAGTAGTGAGTTGTGAGTGGTGAGTAGCGAGTAGCGACTAGGGAATGGCGAGTAGTGAGTAGAGAGTAGGGCTTTGT
Organism: Prorocentrum cordatum; assembly: GCA_963575745.1. Lineage (NCBI taxonomy): Eukaryota > Dinophyceae > Prorocentrales > Prorocentraceae > Prorocentrum > Prorocentrum cordatum. The sequence goes on from CAUYUJ010003669.1 coordinate 4,980, forward strand.
GAGTAGTGGGCAGTGAGGAGGGAGTAGTCAGGAGTCAGTAGTGAGTAGTGAGTAGGGAGTAGTCTGTAGCAAGTAGGGGGTAGCGAGTAGTGAGTAGTGAGTAGGGAGTAGTGAGCAGTGAGAAGCGAGAAATGGGTATTGAGTAGTGGGTAGTGAGTAGGGAGTTGCGAGTATAAGTTCGTGAGTAGTGAGTAGTGAGTAGTGAGTAGCGACTTGCGACTACTGACTAGCGAGTAGGGAATAGTGAGTAGTGAGTAGTGCGTAGTGGGTAGTGAATATTTCGTATTGGGTATCGAATAGTGGATAGTGAGTAGTGAGTTGTGGGCAGTGCGTATTGAGTAGTGAACTGTGAGTACCCAGTAGTAAATAGTGGTTAGTGGGTAGTGGGTAATGCTTAGTGAGTAGTGAGTAGTGGGCAGTGGCTAGTGTTTAGCGAGTAGTGATTACTGTGTACTTGGTAGTGAGTTGGGAGTAGTGCGTAGGGAGTAGGAAGTCGTGAGTAGTGAGTAGTGGGAGCGTAGTGAGTAGTGAGTAGTGGGTAGTGAATAGTTCGTACTGGCTAGCGAGTAGGGCGTTGGGAGTAGCGAGTCGTGAATAGTGAATGCTGTGTAGGGAGTAGCGAGTAGTGGATAGTGAGTAGTGAGTTGTGGGCAGTGAGTATTGAGTAGTGAAGTGTGAGTAGTGGATAGTGGTTAGTGAGTAGTGAATAGTGATTTGTGATTAGTGACTTGCGATTTGTGATTAGTGAGTAGTGGGTATTGAAAAGTGGGTAGTGAGTAGTGCGTAGTGGGTAGTGAATATTTCGTATTGGGTATCGAATAGTGGATAGTGAGTAGTGAGTTGTGGGCAGTGCGTATTGAGTAGTGAACTGTGAGTACTCAGTAGTAAATAGTGGTTAGTGGGTAGTGAGTAATGCTTAGTGAGTAGTGAGTAGTGGGCAGTGGCTAGTGTTTAGCGAGTAGTGATTACTGTGTACTTGGTAGTGAGTTGGGAGTAGTGCGTAGGGAGTAGGAAGTCGTGAGTAGTGAGTAGTGGGAGCGTAGTGAGTAGTGAGTAGTGGGTAGTGAATAGTTCGTACTGGCTAGCGAGTAGGGCGTTGGGAGTAGCGAGTCGTGAATAGTGAATGCTGTGTAGGGAGTCGCGAGTAGTGGATAGTGAGTAGTGAGTTGTGGGCAGTGAGTATTGAGTAGTGAAGTGTGAGTAGTGAGTAGTGGATAGTGGTTAGTGAGTAGTGAATAGTGATTTGTGATTAGTGACTTGTGATTTGTGTTTAGTGAGTAGTGGGTATTGAAAAGTGGGTAGTGAATAGTGAATAGTGAGTATTGAATAGTGTACTGTAGTGAGTAGTGTAGTGAGTAGTGAATAGTGAGTCGTGTAGTGTGTAGTGAATAGTGAGTAGTGTGTAGGGAGTAGGGGGTAGTGTGTAGTGGGTAGTGGGTAGTGAGTCGTGGGTAGTGTGTAGTGAGTCTTTCGTAGTGATTAGTGTGTAGTGAGAAGTGAGTAGTGAGTATCGGGTGGTGAATTGTTCGTAGTGAGTAGTGCGTAATGAGTAGTGAGTGCTGTTTGGGGCTAGGGTTTGGGGTTAAGGTTGGGGGTTAGGGTAAGGGTGGGGATTAGTGTTAGGGGTGGTCGGGGTCGGGTTTCGGAGACCGGGGGCGCCGTGGCGAAAGGGGGGGAGGGGGGGGGGGGTCGAATTTGGCGGCCAAAGGGGGGGAGGGTGGGCGGGGGGGTCGGTTTGAAAGAGGGTGGAGGGGGGGGGGTTCTCCGACGACGGACCGGGAAAGGGGGGGAGGGGGGGAGGGGGGGGGTTCCCCGACGACGGATCGGGAAAGGGGGGGAGGGGGGGGTCCCCGACGACGGATCGGGGAAAGGGGAGGGGGGTCCCCCCCCCCCCCCCCCTTGGGGACATCCAGCGGCGCGCCCTCCGCAATTAGCCCAGAGTCCTGGGAAGAAGCCTGAAGATCCCCACTCGATTATATTCCACGTCTGGCAACGATTGGGCTAGAATCGGCCAAGCAGCCACACTCTGTTCAGAGAGCTAGACTTGTATGGGAAGATCGCCAGCATGCCTGAGCCTGCGAGTCGTTGTGCAGCTTTTGCTTCGTGGACTCTGGGCCCGCCGTCGTGTTTCGCAAGGAAACGCGAGGCCGTCCCAGGCTGACGTTGGTGCAAGTGATGCACTTGCACGCGCTCCGTGCTTGCTCATCGTCTAGCAGATAAGGTCGTTCAGTTGGGGCAACGTGTATTTCAGACACGCCCGATGGCCAAATTCTGCCAAGGCCTAGGTACGCCCTATGATGACCATGCACCCCCCTGCAATTGGGTTGTTCCATCCGGCGCGTTGTCTCTTCTTCCTCTTCGTCTTCTTGGGCAATTTAGTGAACACGCCTTTCTGACGCGCTTGGCCGCCGATGCAAACACGCGCTGTCGCATGTGTTCGTGGTGTTGGCTAGCCGACGCGATGCGCGGCGCGGCATCAGTAATTGATTGAGGATCTCAGCCGAGGTGGTTAAGCGAGGTTCATATCAATCCTCGCCATACGATTATTGTTGTCCTCCTCCTCCTCCTCCTCCTCCTCCTCTTCCTCCTCCTCCCTCGTGTCTTCCTCGTGATCCTCCCCCAAGGCCAGACGACCCAAACCCGAGAGACAGAGTGTGTACACAGTGGGAGTAAGGCGGCTTGACAGGCATGAGCACGAAACTGAATGTCCTCCTCCCCCTCCTCCTCCTCCTCTCCAGCGCGCCTTTGTACTACATCGGCGCGCTGTCGTCCCTGGTGGCCCAGGCGCAGAGCCGCACGCAGAGCCTCATGATGCTGCCCCTGTGCTCGGCGCGCCCATGGAAGTTGTCATGCCTCGCACTCCTGGCAGTATGCACTCAGGCGGCACCCACCCTTGGGACGCAGCCATCGATCAAGATTTGGAAGGTACCGACGCACACGGAGATGCTCGTGGCCAGCCTACCAGCACACCAGGTGCGTGATCAGATGGCGGCCAACCCCTACTCGAATGGCATTGACAATGGATCTGTGGAGTCTATGTCCACGCCCTCACATATGCTAACGGCCCTGAGCGAGGACCCTGCAGTTTTGGCTGTTCAGGCGAATGGCGGCTCCGTCGATTATCACGGCTTGCAGCGGCACTCGCTCGTGGACACTTTCCTTTTACATCATCCGACGGACGCATCTCAGGCTTTCCGCACGCATCTCAACGCCTACGCCGAGCAGTGGAGTGCGGATACGGTACCTTGGCAAGATGTGACCATGGCGCACGAGGACTGGGCATGGTGGTGTGTACCATACGCCGAGCTCATGACCAGGCTCATACCTCAGATTCGGGTGATGGCGCCATGTGAGGCCGCCATACACGACATGGCCTTCGCCTACTGTGAGACCGCCTGGCGTCATGCTGCTGACCACAATGCACAGGTATTGTTGTGCCTAGCCACGCACCTGGCGAACCCTGACTCTTGGTATGTTGAGGCGAGGCAACTCCTCCTACAGCTGCGAGAGGTACGGCTCCTATTGGCGCAGGCCCAGTACATGCAACAACAGGATGCAGTGCATGCAGGTACAAGGCTCATCGAAGCTCACCGTGCCTTCGGAGCCTCGATGGTCAATATCCTACACCAGCGCACCTTACTGGCAGGTGGCAGCACTTTGGTTTCATCGGCAATCGCCGCACCAGAGCACGAGCTTCCATCAGAACAAGACCTGGAGCACCCACCTTTCCCCGATGTCGAGGATGACGCGCACCCTCCTGCCCCTGACGATGCCGCAGCACTCATAGAAGTTCGACGCAGTACTGCAAGGACGGCTGAGGTCTCCCTCATCCCTATGCGACGTCTTGTTGCTGAACGACGCGTGCGAGACTCGAGATACGTGGCGGTGAGATCGAGTAACAGTGAGGTCGATCAGGGGAGCCACGCCCCTACCTTGGACACGCATCCGTCCATGAGGCATGTTGCTGCGGGGCTAACTCCGACGAGCGTGGCTGCCGACGGGCAGGCGGTTCCCCTTTCGAGGTTGAAGCCGTGCGAGGTTTCCCCCGCGCTTGCTCGAGTCACGCCCAGGGCCCTTGACGAAGGGGTGGTCGACGCCCCTGGGAGTGTCACTAGTGTCGCAGCAGGGTGTCCTCAGGATGTGGGCCATCACAGCGACATCCATTACGGCGCGAGGCATGTTGCTGCGGGGCTAACTCCGACGAGCGCGGCTGCCGACGGGCAGGCGGCTTCCCTCTGGAAGGTGAAGCTGTGTGAGGTTCCCCCCGCGCTCGCTCGAGTCACGCCCAGGGCCCTTGACGAAGGGGTGGTCGATGCCCCTGGGCGTGTCACTAGTGTCGCAGCAGGGTGCTCTCAGGCCGTGGGCCGTCACAACGACAGTCACTACGATGCGAGGCATGTTGCTGCGGGGCTAACTCCGACGAGCGCGGCTGCCGACGGGCAGGCGTTTTTTCCTTTGAGGTTGAAGCTGTGCGAGCCTCCCCCCACGCTCGCTCGAGTCACGCCCAGAGCCCATGACGAAGGGGTGGTCGATGCCCCTGGGCGTGTCACTAGTGTCGCAGCAGGGTGCTTTCAGCACATGGGCCACCACACCGGCATTCACGACGGCTCACTATCTTGTTCGACACAGTCCAATGGTGGGATCAATACTATTTCGGCCCTACATACGACGGCACCGCCGACCTCGGCATCCACGCGACCGCGTCGCGCACCTCGAGGTGCTCGCAGGAGGGTCTTCGAGGTAGCCACCTTCAACGGCAGTGGTTGGCCCCAGGTCCAGGACTACCTGGCCAACTGCAACGGCATGCACCTCGTCTTCGCTCAGGAGTTGAAGCTGCGAAAGGACCAGGTCAAGCGCGCCCGGGAGTGGTCCATCAACAATGGTTGGAAATCATGCATTACAGAAGCTGTTACAGGCCCAGACGGCGGCCCTCGTGCAGGAGTCGGCATCTTTGTACGCAAGCATATTGGCGCAACTGTGCTCACCTCATGTATCAGCAGTCACGTACTCGTGCCAGCGCATTTGGTTGCGATCATGATCCAGGGCGGTCTGAGGCATGGCATTGTCGCTGCATCCGCGTACCCCGAACAAGGGCTTCGCCCGGCAGGACGCAATGCACAGATCCTAAAAGACGTCGGGGCCCTGCTGTCACACTACGGGCCCCCTTTTCTTTTGGGTGGGGATTGGAACATGCCCCCTGCCATGCTCGACGGCTCTGAGTGGCCCATGCGACTTCGGGCCCGCGTTGCGGGTGCGTCTAACGGTGCATATCGGGGTCCTGCCACGGGGAACGTCTCGGATTTGGGCTATTTCGTACTCAGCGATTGCCTTGCCAGTGTGCTATCCCAGCCCTTGCGGGCATCGCAGTTTCCGCCGCGCAATCACTACGTTGTGGAGGCCCCTCTGGGACCACAGGCTCGCGCGCAAACTATTCGAGTATTCCGAGGGCCCAGGCCTTTCCCACGCCAGCCCACGGCATCCCTGTGTAAGGACTTGGGTGTCGATGGCGAACCACAGTGCACTGTCTTGCGTGGTGACCCCGGGCTATCTTGGGTTGAACTCATCAGGGGCGATTCTCAACATCGGTTGGGACCTTGTGACGACCACCCCACGCGTTTGGACAACATATGCACACACTTGCATCATGGAGTGGAGGCGGAGTTGCTCCCATTATTTAGCTTGCCGCCCAATGATCTAAGGCGCACAGGGCGAGGAGCAGCGCCGAGGTGCAAGCGCACCACGGCGGGGGGAGCCCTGGCGAGACACCAGCCTGCTGCGTCCGCTGAGGCCCGTGCCCTACGCCTACTACAGTTGCGCGTCAGCGATGTTCAGCTGGCCCAGGCGAGACGACCTCATCAGGTCGCGCAGGCATGGGCACACCTATACTCCTTCCTCGCTCAAGAAGGTAAGGAGGGCAGGATGAGGAAGCACTTCTCCCCTCCCGTCACAGGTGTCCTTACGTATCTACTACACGCAGCCGCCCAGCAGCCTGCCCTGCAGCATCATTTGCTCGGGCTAGCGACGTCCTACCTCGGACGGGCTGCAGCAGTTATCGAAAGATGGATGGCTACGGCTAGGGCTCGCCCTTTCACAAAATGGATCCGGCAGCACTTGAGGCAGCGATCGGGACCCATACGCCGTTGGCCGAAACCCCGTGGTTGGACGATTTCCCAGGTTGACACAGCCTTGGGACCATCCAGCACCTCTGAGGACATATGTTTGGTCCAGCGACAGTCTTGGAAGGACGTGTGGGAAGGATGTGACGATGACCCCCCCCCTCCTCGCCCAGGGCGTTCATGACGACGGCGGTGGTGATCTCATCGTCGAAATGCGCAGCCTATGTCAGGCTGGTCCACGTATGCCTCCCTTGAGCATCGACGCCGTTCGGCAAGCGGCACGGGGTTTCTCGGGACGCGCGGCCCTTGGGCCAGATCAGTTCAGACCCCGACATTGGGCGTTGGCCTCCAACGGGGCCCTGGCTGTCTTGGGATACCTACTACATCTCTGTGAGGCCTTTGGGACATGGCCCACGAGTATTAGATGCGTACACATCATTCTATTGGGCAAACCGACGGGTGGGTACCGACCTATTGCGTTGCTCACATCCATCTATCGTGCATGGGGCCACGCCCGACTAGCTTGGGTCAGGGCGTGGGCGCCCCGACTAGGTCGCCAGTATATTGCACTTGGCTCGCAGCGAACAACGACGGACTTTACAGCTCGCGTGGTGGTAACAGCAGAGGCAAGTGGGCATCTGCGGCCAGAATCGCAGGCATCAGTGCATGCGATCGTTGATGTAGCAAAGTGCTTTGACAAAGTACCGTGGCTGTGGCTGCTGCGCGCGGGGGTTCAGCAAGGCTTTCCAGGACCAGTGCTCCTCCTCGCCTTTAGGATATACATGTGCAGCCGACGTTTGGTGTGGGACACTTGCTACTCGGATGTCGTGTATGCGCAGTGTGGTGTATTACCAGGATGCTCGATGGCTACGTTTGCGCTGCAGTGTATCATGATTGCCCCCTTCGACCACCTCACACGCAGCACCATGGACATGCCACGTAGCATCGACGTGTATGCGGACGGCATTACAGTACACATAGATGGCGTACTACGACACATCGGTTCATGGTCCCAGCGGGTTCTACTGCTTTTGGTGCAAATACTCAAGGCCCTGGGGCCCCCTCCAGCTGCCCACAAGATGAGGCTCACTAGCTCCATCCCTGCGTTGGGAAAACATGTGGCCTATCAACTACGGGATCTTGGGTACGTCTACGTGGAGGCATTGGAAGTTCTAGGGATTGAGGTCTCGGGACGCCCAGTACGTACGCTACAGCAGGCTACGACAACGTGTGAGGGGTGTGGCCAGTCGTCGCCCACGCTTTATCTTTCTGGACAGAGCTGGTCCCCTCCTCAGTCGTTTTCACATGCAGGCTATCCCACCAGCCTTGACCTACGGGCTAGGCGTGCACGGAGCCCCCCCCCCCCACGACTTGTAGACCAAGTGCGGCTGGCACAGCGAGGCGCGTGGCACGCCCCAGGCTCCAGCACATCGTGTTGGATTACATCTTGCCTCCAGGGATCTATTTTCACTGATCCCCTGGTGGAGGCCTGGGCCGCGCCGTTGTACCAGTGGTCCCTCTTGTTTCGCGATCCGCAGGTGCCCCGCTGTGTCTTGCAGTCAGCATGGCTTCGCCAGATCCAGAAGATCTATCACTCCCCCCACCCGCGGCGGCACGTATCGGGTCCCGCTGGTGCCACAGTGATTGCACTACGAGAGCTCGGGTGGGCCACTATCAGCAGCACCGTTTGGAGGACGGACCTAGGGGTTCGGATCAACGTTCGTGATGGGGCACCGTCCACCATCCGTCAGCTTGCTAGAGATGCTGGAGTGCGACGACTCTGGGAAAAGTGGGCCCGACGGCCATCTCTCCCAGGACTCGATGCAATCCCTCGGGAGCCTATCGGATATTGGATCGAGCCAATATTGCAGATCCTCTCCGAGGTTGACTTACACGAAGGCGACGACTCAGGGAATGAGGGCGAGCCCGACGATCCCCATCATGAGGACGATGCGCGCCCGATCCCGACCCCTGCTGGACCCAACCCATTTGCCGACAAGTGGAAGCCCCCCCTCAAAGAAGCAGGCCTTCTACGTGCGTATCTGGGAGGCGGCCTTTGGAGCCCATCACGGCTTGCGAAGTGTGGCTGCAGGGACACAGACACATGCCCTCGGTGCACGGCGGCATCATGTGATTTGTATCATATTGTGCACGAGTGTCCAGCACTACATACACTGCGTCAGCTACACATGTCTTACATCCGCACGGACGGATTCCCTAGGCAAGTGCGTGACTCTATGTCATGGTCGGCAGGACTCGTCTCTCGCTCATGCTTCCCACCGCTACCACCACGGGACTGCACTGGGCACTGGCACACCCAATATGGCGACCCGCAAGGTATCACAGGAAACGTGTACACGGATGGTGCGTGTCAGCGTATGTGGTACTGGCCTGAGGCCACACGTGCAGGCTGGGGTTTCTGTCAGTTGAGCGAGCCGTGGGGCTCTCCCAGGCCCCGTGCAGTCCTCGCCCAGGGCCGAGCTTTTCGCTTTCCTTCAGGTCCTCCAGGTTTGCCTCCCCCCCGTTTGTGTGCACGCCGACTTCAAAGGCCTGGTTGACGGCCTCGCCCTTGGACCCCGTTGGCGCTGCTCGCCTCGGCGTTTAAACGTCGACCTTTGGGAGCGCGTATGGGCCAATATTTCTGACCTGGGCGAGGCGGGGTCTGATGTAAGAGTTGCCCTAGTTAAAGGACACCGGCAGGGCCAGAGCACCGATGCCCGAGGCAACCGGCGGGCCGACCTTGCTGCGCGCAATGGCAGAAACCTCCACTCCATCCCCAGAACCCAGGTCAAAGCTATGAAGCTTGGCCACCAATACTACACTCGCATCCTGCGATGGAGTACTACTGCCCTGGGGCTTTTCTTTGGCGAGCAGCGGGTTGACACTCGGCCCCGCAGGAAAGCCTGTCGGCGCCCTCGGCGTGCCGCGGCCCCTTCTGGAGCCCAAGGAAGATTCGGCTCATCTGCGCCATGTTTTCTCCCAGGTTCCCCATCGCAGCATTTGGAGGTGCGAGTTTTGTAGGAGGGGCCCGAAGCTAGAGAGGACCCGTCGTCGTCTCTCTTTGCTTGCCTGCCCTGCTCGTTTGCGCTCTGCTGCCGCCATCCCTCGGCGCTCCTCCGCCGTCAATCCTCCTGGCCACGCTGCGCGCGCCCAGGCTGACAATGGAGGGCAGATGCCGACGAATGAGGGCAGCAGTTTCGGCGCTGCGGTGCGATCTCGCTCCCCCTCGGACTCGTTTCGCTCGGCGCGCCCTCGGACGGAGTCCCCCACGCGTGGCCAGGAGAACGTCCAAGGGGAGACGGATCCCCCCCCTGCCTCCTCGGGCCCGGGTAGCTCTTCCTCGCCTCGCCCCCGCAGCCCCTCCCCTGACGTTGAACGACACGTCAGGCCACGCGCGGGTTTCGAGCCCGTCGCTGTTGCCTGGGACGGAGCTGCGAGTGTCCAGGCAGATACCACTGCCAGGGTTTTTTCTTTTCCAGAGCGCTCGGGTCCCAGACAAGCGGAGGCGGATCGGCTCCAAGCGCCCAAGTCGGCCGTCGCTGGCCGACACGACGGTACCAGCCGAGCCCATGCCTGGAGCGGGCCCTGTTCCTGCCACGGCCGCTCGCGGCCATCGTCTCTGGGTTTCCTCGGGCCATGTTTGCCTGTGTGTTTCCTGTGGGGCTTTCACGGCTGGCACGGCTGGTCACTTCCTAATAGATTGCCCGTCGGGGAGCACGCACCGTCTGTCAGAACGGGCGGTGCGTAACCGACGCCTATTCATGCAGGGTTTTCATCTTGCGGACGAAGGTACAGAGGGCTCACGTCGAGTTCCCGCACCTCGTCCGCTTCTCGTTTCCGACCCTGAGACTCACTGGGTCAGGCTCCGCGGGCGCCCACCTTTCCACCCAGGTGGCGGGACATAGCCTCCCGTCTCTTTTGTCTGTGTGGCTGGTACCCGAGATCCTTTTGGTGGGGTCCCAGCCTCTCCGCAGGCCAGCCAGGCTGCCAGCAGTTTGGCGCCCTTGGTGGGCGCTCGTGCACTGCGCGACGCTTCCCTTGGCAGTGCCGTATCCTCCTCCTCCTCCTCCTCCTCCTCCTGCTCCTTCTCCTCTTCCTCCTCGCCTCATCACCCCTTCTCCCCTCCCCCAGCATCCCTTGCTCCGTCTGTTTCCTCCACCTCCTGTCCCTCCCTCTTGCCGCGCCAGCAAACACGTCATGGAATGCCCATGGGAAGGCAGACGCCGCCGCCCCTCGTGTTTGGAACGGGGCCGCTCTGGCGAACAAGCTGCGAGGTGCGAAGCCCGCGAGCAGACTTTGAAAGGCCTGGCTGAGGAAGAGGAGGGCAACGCAGGCAACATGATGCGTGAGAGGGGAGGGGAGGAGATGCAGGAGGGGGGGAACAGCGGCAGCGGCAGGAGGGGACTAGGGTGGGGGCGGGGAGGGTTGCTGCTCCGTCCCCCGAGATCTCTGGCTTTGTGGACGTCGCGTCCGAGCTCGAGGAGCGGGAAGCGAGCGTGGCCCCTCGTGGGTTTTTCTTGCTCCAGCGTCGTTGTCGTCGTCGTCGGCGGCGGCGGCGTCGTTGGCGGTCGTCGTCCGTAGTCCACATTATCCTCCTTGTTTTCGTCCTCCTCAGCATTCTCCTCCTCCTCCTCCTCCTCCTCTTCCTCCTCCTCCTCGTCATTATCAGCCCTTTCTCTTCTCCTTCCTTCTTATCCTCCTTCCCATTTTCACATCCTGCCTTGTCCTCATTGTCTTCCTCATCTCTCATCCCTCGTCCTCCTTCCTCCTCTTTCTTCGTTACTGGTGTCCCGTCTTCCTCGCCCCCTCAACATGCGGGATGGCGTGTCGTTATCGCATGTGTATGCGACTTGTCTTAGCACCGGGTGCATTCGTCTCGAAAGTTCACGAGAACTGCATGGACGGAGGGCGGGTCAGTATCAAAGCCTTGTTCTCGCCGTAGCGCTGTGTGCATACATTCATGTGGAGTATAGCTACATCGGTGAGCGGTGGGCCGTGGTCAGCGTCTGGTTCTCGCTTTGGCGCCGCTTGCTGCGTTCACTCGGCCTGCGAGCCGTCAAGGATGAAAGGCGGTTGGCGTTCGATGATTGATTAGCGCTTTCGTGCCGCGGGCATTTGGCCAAACGAATACAACGGGGACGTGCACAGCGTGAGGGGCAGTGGCGCTAGCACCTTTGTTCTTCATGTCGGACGGCCTCCTGCAGTGATACCCACAGCTGGACCCTCCAACGTTTACGATGATGGGAGGCGCGTGCAGTGGGGGCCCGACCACAAGAAACCTTCCACAAGAAACCTAACCCCGAGACCCCAGAACGTCCATTGATTTTTGGTGTGCGAGCATCACGCCTTCCATCGCAAAACCATCGAAACTCAAGAAACCCAGCGCACCCTGGAGGCAAGCAGGGTGTCTCTTGGCATGGGCCTCCACTGTAGTGAAGCTTCACGCTCAACGCTCAACACCAAACACTCGCCGTGTTTTTTGTGTGAGGAGCAGCAGGGACCACCGCAGCCGAGAGCCCACCGCGGGGAGGCCGACCCCTGGGCGGTGGCACGCCCGAGCGCCGCGGCTCTTCTTTCGACGTCGTGCCGTCTTGTCATCGTTCGGACGTGTGCGCCCGTTCTCGGCGAGGACCGTCGAGGGGCATCCTGGCTCGTCTTGCGAAACGTGCACGCACGAAGTCGAAGCATACACGGGGAGTGGACGTCCGAGCGATGCCAGGCTGTCGTTGCGGCGCCCCGCGCAGAGTCCCGCAAGATCATGCCCGGCTGCACGGGATGGAGGGCGGCTCTTTCTCAAGGTTGTACGGTTCTGCCCCTGGGCGAGGGGGGGCCGAGCGGTCATTCATTGCCCCTGGGCGCGTGGTGGAAGTGGGGCTCCGCGGTGCGGCTTGCTCTTGCGTTGTTGCGCTGTTGTTCTTGTCGGATGGCACCCGGACTGGAGCACCGTGCGCCGATCCCCCCAGCGCACACGCACACACACATACACATGTATACATGTATACATATATATATATATATATATATATATATATATATATATATATATCCCTGGGGGCGAGGCCGGGGGCCCCAGGACAGGTGCCCCGACCCCCCATGGGGGGACCGGGGCTCATTTTCCCTGTGTTTTCAAAGGGTTTCCGCGTCCTGGGCCTCGGAGGCCGCCGCCTCCGACCTCCCATGGGAGGACGGGGCGGCCAGGGAGGTCCAAAATAGTCCAGGAGGGCCCCCAGAGGCCCCCAAGACGGCCCAAGCGGGCCCCGAGTCGCCGAAAGACCGCTCCAGGACGCCCAAGATAGGCCCAAGACGGCCCGAGAGGCCCCCCAAGGCACTCCACGACGCGTCAAGACGCCTCTCCAGAGCGCTTCCAGAGGCCGAAATCGTCAATTGTACGAAGGTTTTCGAACCATTTTGGCCTTCCAGCCTTTTCGGCTGTCCGACGTTCCAAGACGGCTCAATAGGCTCCCAAGAGCGCCCCAAGACGGCCCAAGAGGGCTCCAAGACGGCCCCAGAGTCGCCCAAGACAGCCCAACAGAGCCCCAAGACGGCCCCAAGATGCGCCCAAGAGGGGGACCACGACTCCAAAATTCGACCCTCCCGCTTGAAGAGTGCCCCAGGAGGCCCCAAGGAGCCCCCAAGAGGCCTAGGAGGCCCCCAAGAGGCACCCAGGAGGCCCGAACGAGGCCTAAAGAGGCCACAAGAAGCCCCGAGGAGGCCCCACAACGGTCCCAAAACGGCTACCGAGAAGCTGCGAAACTGCCTTCACAACGTCCCCGACAGGCCAACCACGAGATCCAAACCAACACCCATGAGGCCTCTGACCCACCACCCAGGGCACGGTGGCGGGAGCAGTGACAGCACTTGTGCACAGCATGTTCCGGCGGGAGCCTTCCGGAACACGCTGCAGGAGGAGGAGGAGGAGATCAGGAGGAGAGAGAGTTGGAGTGGGAGGAGGAGGATGGGGACGAGGAGGAGGAAGAGGCCTCCCAGACAGCTCCAAGATAGCCGAAGAGGCTTCCAAGAGGGCCCTGGGCGGCCCACGAGGGCCCCAAGGCGGTGCCTGAGGCGCCCAAGACGTCCCGAGAGGGCCCCAAGACGGCCCCAAGAGAGGCCCAAGAAGGGAAACACGAACCGAGAATCCGAGCTTTCTACCCCGAGAGGTTCTCGGGAAGTCCCAAGAGGCCCCCAATCGGATCCAAGAGGCCCCCAAGAAGCTCCCAAGAGGGCCGACGAGGTTCCAAGAGATCTCCCAAGGTGGCCCCAAGAGGCACAACTCATAGTTTTACGATTGGGCTTTGACGGGTTTTAATTTTTTCGGCCTTTTGGCATCCCGATGCTCCAAGACGGCCCAAGAGGCTTCCAATACCGCTCCCATATAGAGGAAGAGGCCTCCAAGAAATCCCCAAGACGGCCCGCGAGGGTCCCAAGACGGTGCTTGAGGCGCCCAAGACGGCCCGAGAGGGCCCCAAGAGCCCCAAGAGAGGCCCAAGAAGGGGAACGCGACCCAACAGCAGAGCGGTCCCCCCAAAAGGCCCACAGGAGGCCGCAAGAGGCCCCCAAGTGGTCCGACGAGGACCCCAAAAGCTTCCCGAGAGCCTACAAGGCCCCTAGGAGACGTCCAAGAGGCTTTAAAATAGCCCAAGAGTGCCCTCGATGCGTCAAAACTGCTTCCAGGAGGCCCCCGGGAGGCTTCCGGATTGCCTCAATTTGGCCGCAGGTGGCCTCAAGTCGGGCTTCCACGCAGCCAAGACGGCCAATGAAAGCTTCAGATTGCAGAACCGATGCCCCCAAGGGACCCTCAGACGCCCCCCCAAGAAGCACCCAAGAGGTGCCTCCATCAGCCGGTTGACGAAGCATGCGGAACACCCCAGAAGCTCCTCAGATGCCGTCGCGCGCCTGTGCTTGATATCGTTGTCCAAGATCGTCCAGCGCCCCCCTGGCCTGGGCTAGAACCTGAGCGCGCGCGAAGCGCGCGCGATGGTTCTAGCCCAGGGGCCCGAAAACAGCTGCCCGACCCTCCAGTACCGGGGCTCATTTTCGCTGTGCTTTTACGCGGTTTCGGCGTCCCGGGCCTCGAAGGCCGCCGCGATGCTCCCGGACATTTTCCAGATCCTCGGCGCGGGCTCGAAGACCATTCCGCAGAGGGCTCCAACAGGCTCCAAGGCAGCCCAAGAGGGCTCCAAGACGGCTCCAGGAACGACTGCAGGGTCTCAGTTTTTCTGTGTTTTTTGCAAGACGGCTCCAGGAAGACTGCATGTCTTATGAGGATGGCTTCCGCCTCTTGCCCCGAGCTTCCCAAACTGCCTGAACGGTCTCCACTCGCCTTCCCCAAACCCAGCGCTTGCCCAAGCGCGTTCCGGACGGTCTTCGCCGGAACGCGCTGGAATGATCACGCGCTGCGGTTTCCCATGCCAACGTCCTCGGACGTGGGCGCCCTGCCACGAGCGCGTTCCGGGAAGATGCTCCCGGAACGCGCTGAAAAGATATGGCCACATCTCGGGGACGCTCCCGGCACCGCTGCCCCAGCCTTTCCGGCAGCCTCCACAGCGCTCCAGGAGGGCCCAAGACGCCCCCCAGGAGCCCCCAGAATGCGAAAGGATGGCCCAAGACGCTCCCGAGCAGCCCAAGTCAGCCTTCCGACGGCTCTCGAGGCTTCCAGGTGGCCTCCAAGAGACCCCAAGAAGTCTGATAGGTATCACGGTACGGCCCGAAGAGGCCAAAATCGTATATGTTCAATGGTCTTTTCAATGTTCTTGGCTTCTCGCGTTTTCGAGCTTCAACGGTCCAAGAGCGCCGAAGAGCCGCCATGGGGGTACCGGGGCTCATTTCCCGTGTGGTTTTACATGGTTTCCGCGTCCTGGGCCTCTGAGGCCACCGCCTCCGACCCCCCATGGGAGGACGGGGCGGCCGGGGAGGTCCAAAATAGTCCAGGAGGGCCTCCAGAGGCTCCCAAGATGGCCCAAGCGGGCCCCGAGTCGCCGAAAGACCGCTCCAGGACGCCCAAGATAGGCCCAAGACGGCCCGAGAGGCCCCCCAAGACGCCTCTCCAGACGCGTCAAGACGCCTCTCCAGAGCGCTTCCAGAGGCCGAAATCGTAAATTGTACGAAGGTTTTCGAACGATTTTGGCCTGCCAGCCTTTTCGGCTGTCCGACGTTCCAAGACGGCTCAATAGGCCCCCAAGGGCGCCCCAAGACGGCCCAAGAGGGCCCCAAGACGGCCCCAGAGTCGCCCAAGACAGCCCAACAGAGCCCCAAGACGGCCCCAAGATGCGCCCAAGAGGGGGACCACGACTCCAAAATTCGACCCTCCCGCTTGAAGAGTGCCCCAGGAGGCCCCAAGGAGCCCCCAAGAGGCCCCAGGAGGCCCCCAAGAGGCACCCAGGAGGCCCAAACGAGGCCTAAAGAGGCTACAAAACAGCCCCGAGGAGGCCCCACAACGGTCCCAAAACGGCTACCGAGAAGCTGCGAAACTGCCTTCACGACGTCCCCGACAGGCCAACCACGAGATCCACACCAACACCCATGAGGCCTCTGACCCACCACCCAGGGCACGGTGGCGGGAGCAGTGACAGCACTTGTGCACAGCATGTTCCGGCGGGAGCCTTCCGGAACACGCTGCAGGAGGAGGAGGAGGAAGATCAGGAGGAGAGAGAGTTGGAGTGGGAGGAGGAGGAGGAGGAGGAGGAGGGGGACGAGGAGGAGGAAGAGGCCTCCCAGACAGCTCCAAGGTAGCCGAAGAGGCTTCCAAGAGGGCCCTGCGCGGCCCACGAGGGCCCCAAGGCGGTGCCTGAGGCGCCCAAGACGGCCCGAGAGGGCCCCAAGACGGCCCCAAGAGAGGCCCAAGAAGGGAAACACGAACCGAGAATCCGAGCTTTCTACCCCGAGAGGTTCTCGGGAAGTCCCAAGAGGCCCCCAATCGGATCCAAGAGGCCCCCAAGAAGCTCCCAAGAGGGCCGACGAGGTTCCAAGAGATCTCCCAAGGTGGCCCCAAGAGGCACAACTCATTGTTTTACGATTGGGCTTTGACGGGTTTTAATGTTTTCGGCCTTTTGGCATCCCGATGCTCCAAGACGGCCCAAGAGGCTTCCAATACCGCTCCTATATAGAGGAAGAGGACTCCAAGAGGGCCCCAATACGGCCCGCGAGGGCCCCAAGACGGTGCTTGAGGCGCCCAAGACGGCCCGAGAGGGCCCCAAGAGCCCCAAGAGAGGCCCAAGAAGGGGAACGCGACCCAACAGCAGATCGGTCCCCCCACAAGGCACACAGGAGGCCGCAAGAGGCCCCCAAGTGGTCCGACGAGGACCCCAATAGCTTCCCGAGGGCCTAAGAGGCCCCTAGGAGACGTCCAAGAGGCTTTAAGATAGCCCAAGAGTGCCCTCGATGCGTCAAAACTGCTTCCAGGAGGCCCCCGGGAGGCTTCCGGATTGCCTCTATCTGGCCGCAGGTGGCCTCAAGTCGGGCTTCCACGCAGCCAAGACGGCCAATGACGGCTTCAGATTGCAGAACCGATGCCCCCAAGGGACCCTCAGACGCCCCCCCAAGAAGCACCCAAGAGGTGCCTCCAACAGCCAGTTGACGAAGCATGCGGAACACCCCAGAAGCTCCTCAGATGCCGTCGCGCGCCTGTGCTTGATATCGTTGTCCAAGATCGTCCAGCGCCCCCCAGGCCTGGGCTAGAACCTGAGCGCGCGCGAAGCGCGCGCGATGGTTCTAGTATATATATATATATACACACATACATACACACACGCAAATTTGCTTTGCGTCGGCGGCGAAGCAGGAGACGTCTGCGCTAGCGGAAGGGCCTAAACGGGGGGTACCGTTATGGCGAATTGTGCCACCATGCAAGAGCGGGAGCAGGAGGAGGGCGCGGCCGAAAGAGAGGGCGGAAGAAGCGAGCCGCTGAGGGGGACGGGTCACGCCCCGAGCGTGTGGCGCGGCCAGCCCCGCCGGCGGGCCCGCGGCGGCTGCTGCGTCGGCGGGCCCGGCGGCGGGGGGGCCCAGTGCGGGGGATAGTAAGGGTGCAAAACGAGCAGTATCAGAGCCTTGCGGCAGCCCATCCCGGGGGCGGGAGCGGGCGTGGTGTCAGCCGACGCTGAGGCGCCAGCGGCGGGCGGCTTTTCTCCACGCTGGCGTCGGCGGTGCATCGCCGATGTCGCCCATGCATCGCCGACGCATCGCCGATGCATCGGCGATGCGGCGCGATCCTCCGACCCCATCGAGGAGGCCTCTGCTGTCGGAGGCGACGATCTGGGGGCGAACAGCCCAGGGGCGGGCACTGCACGCGTTCGCCTCGCCGAAGGCGCGGAGCATCTGCGCCCCGGGGGACATTCAGAAGCTGGGCGAGGGCTGGCGAATCCGTGGCTGCTAAAACGGCCTTCCCGGAAGAAAAAGCGAATTCCCAGAAGAAAACTCGGCGCGCTCAATAGTAAACGGGCTGCTTCCCAGAGGAAACGAATTCCCGGAGCTCCTTTTTAGCAGCCGCGGGTCTGCCAGCCTTCGCCTGGCTTCTGATACATGTGCACGCCGGTCCGGTCGTTGAGAGTAGGTGTGAAGGAGCGCGCTCGTGGTACACTTCTCACCAAAATCAGGAGGGGAAAAATACACAGACACAATTCATCGTCGGTTCCCAGGAAAATATGGGAAAATATGGGAAGTGGGGGGGAAGACAAAAACTAAAAAAATATGGGAAAATATGGGGAATCCTGTTATTTGTGTGTATTTATTTGTGTGTCCTGGGGCCCATTCATAAAAGGGGGCCCCGGCTTGAAGCTACCCCCCTCCCTTCCTTTGGAAAAGTGGGAAAGGGGGGGAGGGCTTCCGAAATTCTAGACGCTTCGCGTATCCCCACCAGCCCGTCCAGAAACGACGCCCAGGCGAGTAGAGGGTCGTCCTGAGGGGTTTTTCGGCGTCTTGGGTGCCTCGGGGGGGCCTCTGTGGGCCGTTCGGGATCCTCTTTGGGGCCTCCTGGGGGCCTCTTGGGGCCTCTTGGGGCCATCTTGGGGCCTTTGGGGGCCTCCTGGGCGCTTCTTGGGGCCTCCTGGGCGCTTCTTGGGTGCCTCTGGGGGGTCTCTTGGGGCCTCTTGGGGGTCTCTTGGGGGCCTCCTGGGGGCCTCTTGGGGGGCCTCGGAGCCATCTTGGAGGAGATCGATCAACGAAGGGGGGTTCCCTAATTACAGTCCCCCCCTCAGGAGCCACGATCCTCGTGAGGGGTGTCGAATTTTAGCCCTCCCAGGGGTCGATCTTGGACGCTCTAACTACCCGCGGCCCCCCCCTTCCAGGTCAGTGGGGAGGGGGTAGGGGGAGGGGTAAACCCCTCCCCGAAGGGGAAGAAGGAGGGGTGGAAGAGGAAACGCTCTAAACCACCGACGCCCAGAGGGCTGGTGGGACTACCCCCCCTCCCTGCCTTATGTGGGCATGTCGGAGCTAGGGGGGCCGTAGCTAAAGGGGGGGCTTCCAAGCTACCCCACACCTCTCTTCTGGAGCCCAAAGTCCCCTTTCAAGGGGGGGGCTTCCGAAGATACCCCCCTGCCCCTCTTTTTGTTTGGAATTTGAAGCCGGGGGGTCCCTGGCTAAAGGAGGGGGGGGGGGAAGCTACCCCCTCCCCTCCCCTTTTCGGGGCCCAGGGTAAGCCGGGGCTCACCCTTCCAAGGGGAGGGGGCGGCTTCCTAAGCTACCTCCCCCTCCCCTCCTTCTTTTGGCTTTTCCTGCTGGAGGGCTTCGAAGCTACTTCTCTTCTTTCGTATTTGGCGCATCGTTGGTTTTCGGCGTACTTGTGGTGTTCGGCGTCTCTTTGATGTTCGGCGCCTCTTTGGATTTCGGCGCCCCTTTGGCCTTCGTCGCCCCTTTGGTTTTCGGCGCCCCTTTGGTTATCGGCGCTCCTTCGATTGTCGGCGCGCCTGTGGTTTTCGGAGCTCCTTTGGTTCTCGGCGCCTCTTTTGGTTTTCTGTTCCTTTTCTGGTTGTCGGTGCATCGTTGGTTTTCGGCGCCCTTTTGCTTTCGGTGCCCCTTCAGTTTTCGGTGTTATTTTGTTTCTTCGACGCTATTTGGTTGTCGTCGCCTCGTTGGTTTTCGGCGCCATTCGACTTTCGGCGCGTTTTTGGTTTCTGGCGGCCTTTTTTGTACTCGGCGCCCTTTGGGTTGTCGGCGCCTTTTTGGTTTTCGGCGCTTCTTTGGTGTTCGGCGCCCCTTTGGTTTTCGGCACCTCTGCGGTGCCCCTGTTGACTTCGGCGACCCTTTTGTTCTCGGCGCCCTGACCGTCTTCGGAGCTTCTGTTGTTTTCGGCACATATTTGGTTATCGGCGCCCTTTTGGTTATCGGCGCCTCTTTGGTTGTTCGGCGCGCTTTGGGTTTTCGGCGCATTGTTGGTTTTCGGCGCACCTTGGGTTTTCGGAGCTCGTTTTGGTTTTCGGCGCCCCTAGAATGTTCGGCGCCCATTTGGTTGCCTGCGCCCGCTTGGTTTTCGGTGCTTCCTTGGTTTTCGGCGCTCCTGTGGTTGTCGGAGCTCCTTTGGTTTTTTTCGGTGGTCGTCCTCCTTCTTGTTTTCTGCGCCCCATTGTTTTCGGCGCCCTTTTGGTGTTCGGCATCCTTTCGGTTTTCGGCGCTCCTTTGATTATCGGCGCCCCTGTGGTTTATCGGCGCCCCTTTGGTTTTCGGTGCTCCTTTGGTTGTCGGCGCATTGTTGGTTTTCGGCGCCCCTTTTCTGGTTTTCGGCGCACTTTTTTGGGTGTTCGGCGCATCGTTGGTTTTCAGCGACCCTTTGGTTGTCGGCGCCCTATTGGTCTTCGGCGACTCTTTGGTTTTCGGCGGCCTTTTCATGTTCGGCGACCCTTTGGATTTCGGCACCTTTTTGTGTTTCGGCGCTCTTCGGTTTTCGGCGCCCTTTTGGTATTCGGCGCTGCTCTGGTTTTCGGCGCCCTGCTAGTTTCCGGAGCCTTTTGTGATTTTCGGCGCCTCTTTGGTTTTGGACGTTCTTGTGGTTTCTCGGCGCCTTTTTGGTTTCGGCGCCCTCTTTCTTTTCGGCGCTCTTTTGGTTTTCGGCGCATTTTGGGTTTTCGGCTCCCGTTCATTGCTGGCGACGTTTTGGTTTTCAGCGCTCCTTTGGTTTTCGGCGCTCCTTTGGTTTTCGGCGCCCTTTTCGTTGCCAGCGCGACCTTTTGGATTTCGGCGTTCCTTTGGTTTCGGCGTCTGTTCGGTTTTCGGCGCGCCTCTGGTTTGGGCACCTTTTCGGTTTTCGGTGGCTTGTTTGTTTTCTGCGCTCTGTTGGTTTTCGGCGCCCTTTTGGTGGTCTTCCGCGCATCTTCCTTTAGCCAAAGAGTTGGGAGGGGAGGGAACTCTGGCATGGGAGGTTCAAAAGGGAGGGGGAGGGGGGTAGCTAAGCCCCCCCCCCTTTTTGGAAAAGAGGAGGGGGTGGCGGGGAGCTTCCGGAGCGCGAAAGGGGGGCAGGGGGGAGCGTTCGAGGGGCAATAAAAAGGGGGGAGGGCTTCCGGCAAGGGACGTCCAGGGGGATGGGGGAGGGGGAAGCTAAGCCTCCCCCCCCGAAGGGAAGGGGGGGGGGACAGCTTCCGGAGCGCGACGGGGGGGGGTAGCTTTCGAGGAGCGGGAAAAAAAGGAGGGGGAGACCTCCTGCAGGGGAGGTCCAAGGGGGAGGGGGGGTAGCTAGGGCTAAGGGGGGACCACCCCTTTTGGGAGTGCACCACGGGCGCGCTCCCTGTATTTATGGATCCCCAGGCCCCAATATATGTCAGCCGCCTTCCTACTTCGAGAGTCGAACGGGTCCTTCTCCTCCTCCTCCTCCTCCTCCTCCTCCTCCTCCTCATCATCATCCTCCTCCTCCTACTCCTGCTCCCTCCCTCCCTCCCTCCCTCCCTCCTCCTCCTCGTCCTCCTCCTTTTCCTCCTCCTCGCTCCTCCTCCTTTTCCTCCTCCTCCTCCTCCTCCTCCATTCCTCCTCCTCCTCCTCCTCCTCCTCCTCGCTCCTCCTCCTCCTCCTCCTCCTCGCTCCTCCTCCTCGTCGCCCCCCGAGAGCTGGGTCCGCGCGAGGAGCCTGGGCGGGCGCGGCCCCTCGTGGGCTGCGACTGAGGGCCTCGCCTGGCCCGGGCGGCGCCCCCAGTCGCGGCCCGAAAGAGGGGGAGGGGGGGCAGGCCCGCGCGGCGACCCCGCAGGGCAGCCCATCTCGAGGAGCGGCGCAAGAGAAGGGAGGCGTGGGGGGGGGGAGGGAGGCAAGGAGGGAAGGGGGGGGGGGGGAGGGGGGGAGGGGGAGTTGGTTTCTCGACTTGAGCCCCAGGGCGAAGGATCAAACATATATCCAATCTCTGAAACTCAACTTACAGTTCACAGTTCTAAGAGGCAATCAGGGGGCCTGTACAATTATCTTTACTCTGCTTCTCGTTCTCTTGACTGCTTAGAGTTAGAGAGGTGCGGAGCGTGGAGCGATCCCGGCCTCAGCCGTAGATGTAGTCGCAGAAGTCGTTCCACATCTGGTCCAAGTAGGTGTCCTCGCCCAGGGCGCCGTGGATAGATCGCTGTCGTTCATCATGATGGTCTCATACCCGTAGTAGGTCTGGTACTCATCGTAGGCGGTATAGTCATCGTCATCATAGTCCAGCCACTCGTCATAGTGGCAATCCTTTCCGTCTCGTAGGTCCTGCTCGGTGTAGTCTGGCTTGATAACACTGGCTTTCACTCGAATGTATTTTCCTTCCTGAGGTATCAGCTTCCACTTACCTGTCGTACACATCTCAAGCAACTGAGGAAATACTCCGAGCTTTGTCATGCCATCCGATAACATACTGGCCGTCGGTACATGAGTTATCCGGCGAAATCTTCCAGTCAGGCGGTCCTCGCGGAGAGACATGATCGAGATCCTCTGCGTCTTGTCCGTTGTTAGGCCACGTCCACCAGATACGAGTTCAAACAAGTCCATGCAGTCGGTGATGCCGTCACATGGTACTATCAAGATATCGTTCTGTTCCATATCAAGGAGTAGGCGTGGCTTCGCTGGACTTCCGATAATGGCCTGGCTGAACAACTCCGTCATTCGTGACGATATCAACTGTGCCACTTGAAGACCGCCAACACATGCATTAGTCTCTGCGTGTGAAGTGCTGTGACTCACCCGTGCTGCCTTTCGTGCCGTGAAATACAAGAAGTGTCCATAACCGGCGAAGTCTGCTGACGTCTCGACTGGCCACCACTCATGAGCATCATAGTCCGTCTTCGGCTCGCCCATCAACTGTACCATCTTGCCTTCATACGGATATCCTGATCGCTTCGAAGCATGTCCGGCGTCGGTGATGGATACCAAGCGTAGAGGCATGTGGAGTTTATGGTAGTGGAGGCCGTTCATCGTCTTCGTCTTGATAGCACGGGCCAAGAGCTGGTTACACTGCTTCAAGTGTGAAATCGTCGGCTTGATCATTTCTGCCTGTAAGGCCACGACTCCATGACAAAGATCAACGCGTGTCAGACAAACCCACAGGAGACTGCACAACAGGGAGCGAAATCCTTGGTGTTCTTCTTTGTCTAGCGCCAACGTGTCCTGCTTCAGGTGTCTTGGATCGGTCACTTTCGCGGGCTTGAGCTTCATCAGGTAGTGTTCTTGGTCCAACAATACGTGTCCAGGGGCCAGAAGCTGATGCCGAACTCCAACATATATCAGAGGAAGTGTGCAACGCTTGACTTTTCCGAATCGTGCTGACAGCTTCGCATAGACGTTATCAAGAAACTTCTGTGATGCAATCGTCAGGATGTCGTCTACATGCGTGATGTAGATGGCCACGACTTCCCAGCCCATGGTGACATAGAAGAAGTTCTCGTCATGGTAAGCCCTCAGGAAACTCAGCTCTTTTACCATGAAGTTAGCCAGGGCAAGTTGCCATAAGAGAGGGCCGTCGACAAGGCCATACATAGCCTTAAGGAGTTCCAGCACGAAGTAGCCGATATCGCAGTCGTCGACATAAATGCCGCTGCTCTCAATCTCACGTAGGTGTCTCCATACGTTCGGAGGTGGCCTGAACCAAACCTGTCGTATCTGGCGTATCTCGTGTCCGAGCTCTGCCGCCCGTTTGACCACTTCCGAGAACTTGAGGCCCTGCAAGAAAGCCGTGCTGATGTCCAGACTCTCGATCACCAGGTCGTGCTGAACACCCAAGGAGACGGCCATACGATGAGATAGACGCGAGGCTGTACTGCTGTGCCGGTCGATGCTGTTCTTCTGTCTATCGAGGAAACCCCTGCCACAACAACGACTTTTCACGAGCCCTTTTGAACGATCTGCCCATTTTCGAACCCACGTGCCATCAACGGTGTTGTCCGAAGCGGAAGATGGGGCAAGCTTGAAGATACCATGCTGAACGAAACTCGAAACTTCCTTGCGATCAGCTGCTTCAACTGCTGGCCAATGGCGAATGACATCGTCGGGCGTGAGTACCCCGTCACTGGATACACTGAAGCATTCATCATCCTTCGGATCGTAGTAGAAACAACGTGATGCACGAAAAGGTCCAGGCACAACAAGAAATGCTTCATCTTCGTGCCAGGGTAGATGTCCACGTTCTTCCATCCGTGTCTGATGCAAGAGTAACTCGGCGTCGTGAATGGCATGGTACATGTAGTCCACGGTGTAGTCGTCCGTGTGGCCAGGATCTTGTCGAGCGTGTAGTGCCGAGGCTGTCCACCAAGTTGGAAACGGACTGACAAAGTTGTTCGCTGTGTAGTGATCACTCTTGGTGGTGTCCGAATTCTCAGCTGGATACTCGACAGTCTTGTCAGGGTCATCTGCTGGATACTCGATCGTCTTGTCAGGATCTTCTGCTGGATACTCGATTGTCTGATCAGGATCTTCAACTGGATACTCGATTGTCTGATCAGGATCTGCTGCTGGCTGTACTTGAGGTGGCCCTGATGACGATGCTGCCCCTCCTGAGATCGTCTGCTCGGAAATCGGTAAGATCGGCCCTGGTGGGCTTGAAGTACTCACCCGAGGTGCCTTCGGATCTGGAGGAGAGAGAAGCGCTGAGCTGTCCAGTCGTTTGCTAGTCGAGGCTTTGGCTGATGCTGCTGGTGGTACTGCTTGCTCAGGCGCTGGCTGCATGGTGGCAACCGGCGGTGCTGGAGGAGCGCTGGGAGATGCGCTCGGTGCTGATGATGATGATGCCGTAGTCTGTGCCGTAGGTGCTGGTGTCGTCACTGCAGGTGTCGCTGGTGCTGCTGACGGTACTGCAGGTGCTGGCAAGGCTCTCGGTCGATGCTGTGCACCTGGTGGTAGTAGAGGAAGAGGTCTCTCATCTGGGAAACGTACGATTCGCGATCGTGACCTGTCAGGGCTACCAGACTCACCAGCGTTCCCAGAGTCGAACTGCTCGTCGGAGATACTGCTGTCCATCGGTGATGGAGCTGGTATTGGACTCTGAGACACTGCAGGTTCAGGCATGGCCGCTGGTACTTGAGGAATGGGTGCCGCTGGTGGTGCCGGTGGTGCCGGTGGAGGCGGAGCCTGACCATGTACCTGCTCAGGTGATCTCGGGATCCGAGATGATGGAGGCGGAGTATGTGGTACTGGAACCTGAGGATGCCACGTACTCGGAGCTGTTGGGATACTCCATGGTGCTGCAGGCGGTGCTGGCGGCGCCGGTGGAGCTGGAGGTCCTGGCTGAGCTTGTACTGACATTGGGCTCTCGTGAGACATGGTGGTGTCAGCTGCTGTAGGAGGCTGCGGAGGTACTCTCGGAGGCACATGCAAGCGTGGTGCTGGCATGTTCGGAGGTGTCTGATAATCTGATGCTGGTGGTATCGTCGATGGTGTTCCATCTTCCCAGGGACCGAAAGGCCACGGAGAGGGCTGCCACAACATCTTGTTCCCAGGATCTAGAATATCGCCAAGATCAGGATCGTGCTCAAATGATGCGTTAGACTCGTCCTTGGACTGGAAGAAGTAGAAGAGCACATATGATGAATCCTGCCATGGCCCATGAGATGCAAGGGTGATGTTGATGCTCACGGGCAGCTCCTTGACCACATAGTTCGATCTGAAACTCCGATGCCACAAAACAAGAATACCTCTGCGAGCTGATGGAATAGCATTGGTCCTCTTACACTGCGTGCCGACCTGAATGCCACCAATGTCATTCTCAAGAAACGTGTCCAAGGCCACCTTCTTGGCGACCGTGTAGATTCTTGGCTCGTTCTCATAGAGATCTGGAGGTACAATCATATACTGACCCTCTGACTCGTTGAAGAACTTGCCGAAGATCAGCGGAGTGTTCGGTACAAGTGGCTCAACCAAACTCATAAGCTCAAACACCATTCTGGACATATCGTGCGTGGTGTTGTAGGCGCTCTGCTCAGACCCATGATGCAACAGCCATGTGAAACCCACATGAGGTCGGATATGGCGTAGAGGGACTAGCATAGGATATCCACGCCAAGAGACGATAGCTTTGTTCTCTGGCATGTAGTTCTTGATGAGATCTGCTGGTCCTCTCCATCCAGGGTCATCTTTGGAGTCAGGTTCCCGCCACAAGTCAACCTTAGCTCCGTCCACAAGCTTTGCTGCATCTGCTGCCGTATGCTGCTGTACCCGAGTGTTGTGAGCTTTGGCAATCCTGTCCTCGATGATCGCGGCATTGATGGCGTCCTTGGCGGCCATGCGTAGCCGCAATGAAGTTTCAACTGCATCAGGGACGCTTTCCAGGATGCCAAGCTGGGCTGACAAACCAGGGTTCTCGAAATCATAAAGTTCACGAGGTTGAACGCCTGTAAGTGCAGCTGCCGGCGTGTGTCCACCATAACTGAGGCTAAGGTTCGTCGTCATACAGCATTCCTCAACACAACGTTCCTTGCTGACATTCCAACCTTGCTTCTGCGCGGTAGCCCACAACTTCATGCTGCCGATGCGTAATATCTGAATGCGACGTTCACACTTCGGAGCTGCAGTATGCCCTTGACTTCCTCCAAGGTCCCTGTTGATCGAGAAGTGTTCGCAAGCCTTGGAGGTTAGATCTGATACTACTGCTCCTTCTTGATCTGATACTAGCCACCACATCGGACCGAAATACTTTATCCACAAGTGAAATGCTGCATTCATCCATTCGTCCGCTGTTTTCCGTACAAGTCTTGTGGTGAGCGCATAGCTGATGCATTCATCAACGAAGAGCAGGAACGTCATATCCCAGATGAACCATAGATCTGTCTGCACTCGGAAATTGAAGTGAGGGCTTGTCGTGACTCCGTGCTGAGGCCGAGTAGGATGACGTCGCCACTTCATGCAGTCCTCGCACTTTGATGGAATCACTGCCACAACTATCGTGAGTATTGCCGTGCCGAAACCTCCACGACGAAGGAAGCGTAGCATATCATCTCGCGGTGCGTGCCAGAACTTAATATGAAGGCCAAGAATGATACGCTCCTTCTCGCTCGTCGTAACTTCAGGATTGTTCAACTTTCCGCGTATCTTGCTGAAGTCGAAGCTCGGCTCGATGTAGTCAGGCAACTCCACCACCTTCGCGTCCTCGACTGGATCCAAAACCTTAGGGTCCACTGCCTTCCGAACGATCCGGCGCCGAGGTAGTCCGACTGGTGCCGGCGGAGGTGGAGGTGGTTCGTCAGCTGCATCTGCTTGCTGTTCTGGAGCTGGCAGTGCGGGCGGCTCCATAGGAGCTGCCCCTGACGAGACTGCAGGCTCCTGCAAGAGCGGATTGCCAAGTCCTGCCAATCCAGGCGGCAGTGCGGGCGGCTCCATCGGAGCTGCCCCTGACGAGGCTGGCTCCTGCAAGAGTGGGCTGCTGTCAAGTCCTGCCGCTCCAGATGGAGGCTCCACTGGTGGAGCCGCTGCTGCAGCTGGGCCTGCTGATGCCGCAGGAGCTGCATCTCCTGCTGCGGGAACGCCTCCTGGAGGTAATGCCATTCGATTGGGACTGAAACGACATCCTTTCTGACGTGTGTGAGGTGTGGTCGGTCTCGTACTGCCGTCGTCGCAGGTGATGGACGCTCCGTGCTTGCAGCGCTCGCATGTCCAGCCCACGAAGTACGCGTTGTGAGTGTCGAACGTCTCGAGGTTCGTGGTGATAAGATCTCCAACCGCACTATGATGGACATGAATCGATATATCAAGCAAGAGCGCCAAACAGAAAGCCCAAGGATACACTGCTGCGAGAGCCGTGCGGTGAAGAGCTCCCACGCGACCTTGAAGGATTCCATGCTGGGCGCACTTATGTTCATCTCGGCAACGCTTTATCGAATGTTCCAGCTGGATTCCTTTTGATAGCAAGGCCGTCGGCTTCTGGATCGGTAGACCTGTCTCGTCGACCGCACCGAACTGACACTGATCCGTATGTTGTCTCTGACTCTTGGTACTTTGATTCCGCAACGGGCTTTTAGCATAGATTGCCGATGATCTTGGGTTCTCAAGAATTGAAGCCTCTCCGCGATCGAAATCGGAATCGATGCGTGAATCCAGCCATGTCAAAGTCGGTACTTCTGCTGTTCGTGCTCGATCTCGTTTCTCCGGCGTGGCCCGATTTGACTGCACTGACCATGGCGAACAGCGAGGTGACCAGAAATGCGTCTGAATACCCAGCTGCTGCGCACAAGAGTCGAGAAGCTTCTGATGCTGAGGGGTCTTGAGATCCCAGCCATATCGATAATCCACTGGAAATGCTATCGAAAGACCCATTGCTGCTGCCACTGCTGAAAGTCTGCCCGAACCGCTCATACCTTCTTGAAAATCCAAAGGCAGACCGCTGTGACCACTAGAGTGTCGATACTTGATAATGTGTTCTGTCCATTCCTGAATGTTGTCCGGCGTGATGACCACACAGTCCGTGAAGGTATAGAATTCTTCAGGTAGAGCTCGATATTCATTCTCCAGTCTTTTAGAGGCTTCCTGAAGATGACGAGGCCAACAATCTCCAGTATCTGCATACCGATGCCCACGTGTCTGATTCCAAGCCTTGAAGAGGTCCAGGTTGTAGTGCTTATGTAGCTTGCTGAAGCTTGGCCAGTCACAAGTGGGTGTCCACGAAATCTCTGGAACCGTCGTCGAAGATGTCTTGTGATCTGGCGAGGTACTGCTTCCCGTTCTCGAGGCCTGAAGCTGAATCTGCGGTGCGTCTTCATCAACTGATTTAAAGATACTGCTGCAATATCGCTTGACCGCTGCTTTCAGCTTATCCTCCTCAAGGTTCTGCTGTCCAAACTGTCCGATCGGTAAGAGGTAGTGGCCGCTGTCGGTGAAGTAGACTCTGATGAAGTATGCCTTGGTAACCTTGTGAGTGATCTTTATCTTCAGCACTAGAACTCCATCGCGGTGATCAAGAATATCACAGAACAATGCGGCGTTATATTCCAAGAGTGATGGTAATGGTAGGAGACCAGGGCATTTTGAGCCGCTTCCTCCCATGAGATCTGCCTTGAACGTGATATCTTGTACTCCAGGAACTCCGAGAGGCATCGTCACCACTGCAAGACCTGGGTCCGTGTTGCCGTCGATACCTGAGAATGTACTGTTACTTGGTGCCAGGGTGTATTCTAAGCCGGCGTCCTTAAGATATGTTCGAACATAGTCCTTCATCGTGTCTGTTCCCATGAGTCCGGCGGCGGCTCCAGGGTCCACGATGATGCCGGCCATCTCACGACCACGAACCAGATGCATCTGTCCATAACTCTCACCGTCGGTGGTCATGAAGATTGTTCGCTTCATCTGTGCATAACCAATGCCGTCGTCCATGGGAGTGCCACCATTGAAAGACTCCTCCTGCTCAGCTGGAGGATGGAAACGCTTATCTTCATCAATCGTTGCTGGTATCTCCTTAGTTGCTTTCATGTCGAACATCGATGAGGACTTAATCTCGGATGTGTCCGTATCCGGCGATCGAGGCACCACTTCAGGCAGCGTACCGACAAACTCAAACGAATGCGTGCTTCCACTGAGCTGCGATGTCTCTGGAGTCTGAGGTAGTTGTAGATCTGGAAACTCTGCTGCTGGAGGCGATCGCTCTGAGGTATGTTCTGTGAAGATGCTTGTCTTTGGGATCGAGTCCTTCGAGCTCCAAGACGTAAACCAGTTATAACTGAGATATGCTGGAGACTCTGAACCATAACCATATTCTGATCCATCGTAGTCGTAGTCGTAGTACTCGTCGTCCTCGTAGTCGCCATAGAATCCTCCTTTGCGTCGCTTACCTTTGCTCGATCGGCTCTTTCCTTTGCCACGACCTTTTGACGAAGAGGAACGATACTTGCCACGACCTTTTGAAGAAGAACGATACTTGCCCCCATCATATCCTTTTCCATAATGAGAACTTGAGCTTCCTTTACCCTTTGGTGAATCACGATGGTTCAGCGGGCAGTCTGAGTTCCGATGATACTTAGATCCGCGTAAAGTACAACCATCACCTTTTCCACTGCTCGAACTGCCTTTCTTACCTTTCTTACCTTTGCCGTAATAATCTTCAGATTCTGATGCCGCTGATGTAGTTGGGGCTGTCTCAGTACCTTCTGCTGCCGGGATATACTGCGACCAGTCGTCCTGAGACCAGCCATCACCTGCATTCCACCAGTCACCTTCATAGAAATTGTCGTAATCATCATACCATTCATCTGAGTACCAACTGTCATCATTCCAATCCGTGTTCTGCCAATGCTGCTTGACCATCTCGGGAATGCTCGAGCCTGTGTTTGTCTCAGCATGGGCCATCCGCTGTAGGAGGTTCATCAGGTCTTCGAATCGCGCCAAGTTGCCATCTAGCTTCAACTTGATATCGTCCTTCAGTCGATCTGAGAGGCCTGAGGTACGAAGAAGAAGATATGACCTGCCCACATCATTGATTTCCAAGCCTGAGTTCTGATTCGCTTCGTCGTACGTCATGCGCCACATCGTGAGATAGTCCGACAAGCTGAGGCTGCCCCGATGATGCATGAAGAAGGCGTCGAGGGACTGAATATTCATCTCTTGCTCCTGCATGCCGAACTCTCTCTGCAACGCGTTGAGCAACACAGTCGCTCCAGCAGGCTCTGCTGGAAATGCCTCGCCTGCTGCATTCTGCCAAGCCTCGTGACTCGGCTGCGCCAACAACTCATCACCAATCATCTCCCTCATCAGGCCTGTTGAAAGATCGAGGCGGTTCGCCTTGATGCTGTTCGCGATCTGGAAAGCTGCGCCACGAAGCCTGCCAGCATTGCGGGCCCACAAGCGCTCTCACCCACATCAGTCTGACGCCACCAGAGACGCAAGAGCTGTGTATATCGTCTTATTGGATACTTCGGCATGCCAGCTCGCCAACCAGGAGGAACACTTTTCGTGAAACTGTCCAGCGGCAAGCCCGGCTCCGAAGCGTAGCCACCACCATCATGAGCCATCGTGACGAAAGCTCCTCGAAGAAGAAGAAATATAAAGAATGAGCTGCTCCTGTGCCTTGGCAAGGTGCTTGCACTGCGCGCGAATTTTGCTGTTCTGGTCCTTGGTGGCCTGCACGTCGTACTGGCCGGAAGGACCACTGAGAAACTCTCGTCGGCGATGTCCTCTGTGGTGTTGCACGTCTCTGCCTGGCGGCGCGGCGCGCTGGCGCGGCGGGAGGCCCGGCTGGAGACAGCGATAGCACATCAAACGCTACCAAAGTTGGTTTCTCGACTTGAGCCCCAGGGCGAAGGATCAAACATATATCCAATCTCTGAAACTCAACTTACAGTTCACAGTTCTAAGAGGCAATCAGGGGGCCTGTACAATTATCTTTACTGGGGGCAGGAGGGAGGGAGGGGGAACGGGGGGATGGTGGGAGGAGGGGCCGGAGGGGCGGGGGGGATGGAGGAGGGAGGGCGAGGAGATGCACGAGGGGGGACGAGGAGGGCCGCAGAGGGACGAAGGGGAAGAGGGTGGCGAGGAGGGAGAAGGAGGAGGACCAGTGTAAACCCAAGAGTCGTCAACGATGTTGGAGTAAACCCTCCCCCAAGCTTCCTCATCATCATAGGCCCCTGCAACGGTTCATTTCCACTGAGGGAGCTGCTTCGTTGGAAAACAACCATGTGAAGACCCTGAAACATACCAAAACATTGTTCTCGGGATTCCAACGCAACGGATAAATCTGACTGTTGCGTCTTGGCGATCCTGCATCGTACCAGAACGCCGTTCCTGGGACTTCAACACCGCGAGTCAACGTATCTGTTGCACCCTCATAATGTGGAATCTTTCCAGAACGCCATTTCTGGTATTCTCACCAGGGAGCCAGTGAAACTCTTGCAAAGTTTAAAATCGAATGTGCGCGGCGCTAAGGCGAGAGCCACATTTTGAACAAGAAGCGCCCTCAATCCGTGAAGCTCTTGCATTTTTCTTATAAAAAAAGAGTGTGCGCGGCACGAAGGCGAGAGCCACATGTTCAACATCGCCTTCAATCCGTGAAACGATTGCAAATGCCGGCCGGGCGCTCAGCACCGGAGGCACGCCGCGGGCAGCAGCGGTTTTCATCCGGCCAGATTTCAACGGCTGGTGCACGGCGCGCCGGTTCCAGCAACGCGCCGTTTGCTTCTACGCTGTCCATGCCGGACTGGCCGCCCCAGCCGCCGAAGACAAGCTGGCGTGCTTCCTAAGCCTCGAGCCCTCGACCCTGAGCAGGCGCGGCGGTGCGGGAACACGTGAGCGGGTCCGGCTGTTGCGAGCTCTCACCGTGTATGCTGTTTACCGCGTGCAGGCCGCGGTCCGCACAGGGACGCTGCGGGAGGCTGCGGAGGCTCTTCCTGCCATGCTGCGGGAGGGCGCGCGCGGGCACCTTGCTTCAGAGCCGCTACTCCGCACGGCTCGCCGCCGGCAGCGTGGGTAATAGACAGGCCGTCACCTCCTCCCTCCATTTTCTCCCTCCTCCGTGGTGATGTCAGTCGGACATTTCGCTACTTTCTTGGCTTCGCGCCTTGCCCACCATCAGTGCGGTGCTTTGTCGGCCGTTCGTGGTCATTCACGGCGTGTCCTCGATCCCGGGGCTACTGTTTTTGGCAGTCTCGCGCTTCGCTATGATACGAATTCGGGCCATACTTGTATCATTATATTCTCTGGCTCCTCGTCTTCCTTTTTTCCTCCTCCTCTCCCCTCGTCCTCGTGTGCTCGTTGTGGGAAGTATCATCGGCTGTGCAGGCCTTGGGGGATACATGCACATGGCACGCCCCAGTTGATTTCCTGGGTTTGATCTGTGCACGGGCTTGCCTACTGCAGGTCGGTTCGTGTGGCGGTCCAGGATTGCTTGACGTCTGGTCCTCCTCCTCCTCCTCCCCCTCCTCCTCTTCCTCGTTACGCTCCTCTTCCCCTTCCCCCTGAATGTGGTGACATTTACCCGGCCGGCCACTTCAGTTCTTCTCGCCAGTGCTTGTTTACTTCTGGGATGTTGTTGTAAACTAAAACCGCTGGTCAATCTCTGCCGCGTGTCGCCACGGACTGCACAGGTGACTCGAGAGCTGTTGCGATCGTCCCCTCCTGCCTGTCCCTCCTTCTTCTCCCAAAATATCGCGCTGGAAAAAATGTTTCAAAACCAGCGTGCGCGGCGCTAAGGCGCGAGCCACATGTTGAAAACGACCCGCCCTCCATCTGTGCAACTGTTCCCACTGTTTAAGCTTCAGGGTCATAGGTGGTCAGGAAGTCTCAGGCGAAACGCACGACCCGCCCTAAAAAGTGGCCTCGGGGTGCGCCACGGAGAAGTTGGTTATACAGGGAAACGAATGGAGGAGGAGGAGGAGGAGGAGGAGGACGAGGAGGAAGAAGAGGAGGAGGAAGAGGAGGAAGATGACGACTCGTTGACGACGACGACGACGAGGACCGGCAGGAAGACGAGAGAGGACGAGGAAGTCAAGGAGGACGAGGGGGACGAGGAGGACGCGGAGGGAGGAGAGAGAGGAGGAGGGGGTGATGATGAGGACGAGGAGGAGGACAAAGGGGCCGATGAGGACCAGGAGGCCGAGACGGAAAAGGACGACGACGAGGAAGAACGAAGAAGGATGGGGAGGAGGAGGAAGAGGACGAGGACGAGGACGAGAGGAGGAAGAGGAGGAGGTGGTGGAGGAGGTGGTGGTGGAGGAGGAGGAGGAGGAGGGGGAAGAGGAACTGCCATCTCGCAGCGCCATGTCGGCCTTGCAGCAGCACGTGCAGCAGGACATGCGTGATGTTCACGGAGAGCGATCTGCAGGGTGACAGGCCGCTGGCTATTGCCAGTCCTGGGTGAGGAGGAAGCGCCGCTGGCCCTGCCTTGCTTGCTGCGGCGCGTGTCCCAGTACGGAGGTGAACGTCTCCCACGCACCGCTTGCGTGCGGACGCACCTCGGAGTCGCGACTCCAGATCCATCGACGCTAGGGCCCCCTGCGACGCGGCAGGCGGTGCTTCGGGCCCTCCTCGGCCCAGAAGCGAGCGCCGCCTGCATCCAGCACGTCGGCTGGGCGCTTGTACGCTGTGCTGGGCGGCGCTGAGCGCCTTGCAGCGGTTGGCGGATGCAAGGCTCCAGCCTGTGCCCTTGCAAGGCGCGGCCCTCATGCATTCCCTCGGCCAGAGCCCGCGCGAGCGCCACAGACAAGAAATCCCGAAAAGCCGAGAGAATCCGAGGACGAACGAGGGAGGAAGGCGAGGGGCGGAGGAGGGACGGGGGCTGGGGAGGAGGGAGGAGGGGGGAGGGAGGAGGGAAGGAGGGAGCAGAGAGGAAGAAAGAGGTGGAGAGGTGGAGGAGAGGGAGGAGGAGGAGGAGGAGGAGGAGGAGGAGGAGGAGGATAACAAGAAAAAGAAAGCCGAGGGCGAGGAGGAGGAGGAGAAGAAGGAGGAGGATTTCTGAAGGCTTTGAATTGGTCCCTGCAGGTTCGTGCGAGCTCTCGGAGGCCTCATGGTGGTTTCTGGAGGTTGTTGGAAGTTCCTGGAGTGGAGGCTCTCTGCTCGATGGGGGGAGGGGAGGACTGGTGATTATTATATCAACAGCAGCCAAGGAGGCGGAGGATGCTACGGGCCGAGGCGAGCGGACAAAGGAGGCAGCACAAAGAAGGGAGGAGGTGTGAGAATGAAGGAGGCAGAAGGGCGCAACAGAGGAGGAGGAGGAGGAGGAGAGGAGGAGGGAGGAGGAGGAGGAGGAGGGGGGAGGGGGAGCATGGGGGGAGAAGGAGGCGGGAGGGGGAGGTGGAGAAGGAGGAGGAGGCGGGAGAAGGCGGGAGGAGGAGGAGGAGGGAGGAGGGGAGGGGGTGGGAGGAGGAGGAGGAGGAGGAGGAGGAGGAGGAGGAGGAGGAGGCGGGGAGGAGGAGGAGAGGAGGAGGGAGGAGGAGGAGGAGGAGGAGGAGGAGGAGGAGGAGGGGATAGGAGGAGGAGGGAGAGGGGGTAGGAGGAGGAGGAGGAGGAGGAGGAGGAGGAGGAAGAGGAGGAGGAGGAGAAGGAGGTTGAGGAGGAAACCCAGCAGTAGGGACGAAATGGCGTTGGAGCTATGAAGGGATAGAGGGGTGGAGAGGTGGAGGGATTGAGGATGAGGCGGAGGAGGAGGAGGGGGAGGAAGAGGAGGAGGAAGAGGAGGGATGGAGGGATGGCGAGACGCAGAGAGGGGGAGACGGAGGAGGAAGGCGTCACGGCTCTCCGCCTTTTCGGCGGTCACGGCGGCTTTTGGCGGCCAGAGCAAAGTTCCTTTGGTTGCAAGCAGCCGCCGAGTGATCGCTGGCGGCAGCCGTCGCCGCTCGGCCTTCACGGTGCAGGGCGACGCCACCCGTCCGCCCGACGCCGGTGCCCGGCCAGGCCGCCCAGGGCTTCTTCGGACGTTGCCATGACCACCTCGGGGGCCTCCAGAGACTTGCTGCGACCTCCCCAGGTCTCCTCCTTCTCCTCCTCCTGCTCCTCCTCCTGCTCCTCTCCTCTTCCTGCTCCTCCTCCTCCTCCTCCTCCTCCTCCCTCCTCCTCCTCTCCCTCCTCCCCCGCCTCCCCCTCCTCCTCCTCTTCCTCCTCCTCCTCCTCCTCCTCCTCCTCCTCCTCCTCCCAGTGTGCTGCTTAGCGGAGACCCACATCACCGCATCCAGCTCTCACTCCAAGATCGAGCACGACCTCGACAAGGATGGTTGGAAGGTCAGCGCCACGGGCAGCACACCCACGGGACGAGGAGGTTCTTCAGGCGGTGAATGGGTCATGGCCAAGAAGCATTTAGCTACCACGTCTTTTCAGCCGGTTCGACAGCAAGCGTTGGCGGCACGCCAGCCTGATCCTATGACAGTTGTTTCCTGCCATGGTATTGCATATGACATCTGGTAACTGGGTTTTGGTGGCTGTCACAGGGCGCAACGGTCAAGTACTTGCTGCGCTGGCGTCCTTTCTTCACGGGCTTGCAGACCCGTGGTTGGTGGTCGGAGACTGGAATTTAGCTCCATCGTCTTTGGAGGAGACTCAATGGCCACGCAAGGTGGGAGGCTCACTCCTGTTGCCAGACGTAGACACCACCTGCGATAAAGGACACGAGGGCTCCCTCATTGACTACGCCATGGCCAAGAACGGCACTTCCTCCAGGTACACTGTTCGGGCGCAGGTTCAAGTGCCATGGAAGACGCATTGTGCTTTACAGATCGACGTTCAGGACGGCATGCGTAGATGGTGGTACCAGAATTTTCAGTTACCGGAGCCATTTCCCAAGGTGGCCAGGCCAAAGCTCGCCGCAGACCCCAACAGCAAAAGGTCTGCCGCCAAAGCGCAGCGACGAGCTCAAGAACGGGCTCAGGTACCACCTGATCTTTTGGAAGACTACGACGCCTTACTCAACCAGCCGATGTTGACGGATGCGAATCCGTCGGTCGAATGTCACATCCCACTGGAGTTGTGCGCACCGCCGCCTACTATTTCAGAGCTCAGCACGGAGTGCCGCTACGTCGTCGACTCGCATTTCCTGGGTCAGGTCAATCCGCGTGGGCTTGGTGCCGTCACCAGTCAGTACGCTCGGTGGTCTTCTAGCGTTGAGCGCGCCTTCGCACTCCACCATTAATTGGAAGCACCATCGACGGTGACCCGAGCTCAAGGCTTCTCAGTCGACCCCAGGACGGGCCCACATGACAGACGGCCCAGGCGAATGGTGGGGCACAGTTCTTATTGTTTTTCAAAGGCTCATCGCCCTTCATGGGCACGGCAAGGACCCCCGCCAGCAAGCACAATGTCTTGCAGCACTCAGTCGTCACACATCGGAAGCTGCCAGTTTCGACCCAGCCAGCTATTCCGGACAAGGACCTGGAGGAGTCGCAGCTCAGCAACGTTGGCTTGACTGGTCTCGAGCCTTCTCGGGATCGACCAGCCTCGAGCGAGAGGATTTCGCTTACCTTACGGAGAGATTGGCTTGCCGCTTTCAGGCCAGATGCCTCACCTTACGGCGGCATGCCTTTGTGCGTTGGGCTAAGGATACATGGCGTCCCCAACCAGGTCTTCATTCGGTGGTCAAGGGCCCCAAGGCTGTCACAGCGGACCCAGTAATCGACAGGCGAGTCGTCGGCGACCCGTTCGTGCGGATGCAGAACACCCGAGCTATCTGGAACCGCGTGTGGCAAGATTCATTGGATACCCCAGATGACATCCCCAGTAGGTCCAAACGTTTACATGTTCAAAGTCGAGAGGAGGATTTCGCTTTGTTGGAGGTCGAGCAGATTGACAAGGCCCCCCAGGCCCTGGGCACCAAGGCCAGCGGGGTGGATTCCATCACGCCCCTTGATCTGCAGCGACTCCCTCGTGAGGGTCGCCAGGCTTATTGCGACCTCCTCAACAACGTCGAGCATGAGGGAATCTGGCCAGCGCAGGCACTGGCCTCCATCGGAGCATTATTGCCCAAGCCCAAAGGCGGGGGGGGGGGGTCGTTGGCCTACTTCCCGAGACTGCGCAGATTTGGAGCCGAGTACGATATGGAGTTACCCCCATGTGGTCGCAGGAGTTATCGGACTTTTGGGACACTGCAGTTGCTGGCAGCAGCTCTCTCAGAGCGGCGCTCATTTGCGCGCTGCTTGGTGAATCGGAAGTGGCTCTTGGGATTTCAGCAGCCGCGCTGCTCTAAGACTTTGAGAAGTTGTGCGACTCCTTGTCCTGGGTTTTGATCGGGAAGGCGGCGCTCGACCTCGAGCTCCCCGCCATTGTGGTGCTACTGGAGCTGGAGTCGCGTGCGAGCCCACGCTATCTCCGAGGCAACTTGGGCGCCCCAGACGCCATCTTCGCCACCCGATCTGCAGCGGCAGGGAGTGCGAGTGGCCGAGCTCTTCCTGCGCCCCCTTCGATGCAAGCAGCGCGCAGCAGAGCCAGTTTCGCCGCGTTCTGGGCGCTCATCGACGACGCAGTTGATCGCGCAGAAGGCCCGCAGAATAAGGTCCAGTTTGGCGTTCTCAACGCCGCAGTGGTGATCGCCGATCTCGCAATAGATCATCGGTTTGCTCTTTTAGACAATTCAGCATTATTGACAACGTCCCCGCAAGACGGCAGGAAAACGGCCGTGCAACTACAGAGGCAGGGCATTCCAGTTCGTTGTGGACTTCACGGCGCCGGCCCCGGCATCGACGTCTCCTCTGGCAAGAGGCGCGCGGTCTTCGAGGCCGAGGCTCGGTTTTGTGGCCAGCAAGCGCAGCGCAGCACGCATTGCTCGCTTACGCAGGCACGCCCAGCTCAGGCGAGAGGCGCAAGGGCTTTGGGCCACAGGTGCGCTACCGCAAGGGGCCTATGGACACCAGGCCCAAGGCACGTCGCCTTCTTGCATTCTGTCTCTCAGGCGACAGGCAGCCACCGCAGGGGTTGGGCCGATGAAGGGGCGGTGCCTTGCCACCGCCCTTTCACTCCTCCATGGCCCCAAGGACCCTGGTCTCGAGTTGAGGCGAGGCTTGTTGGCAGAATGCCTTTGTCTCTGGGAGACCGACTCCAGTATCCACCATCGAGTCGAACTCGCTCGGGCCCCGACTGCACAGCGGCTTCGCGACGCAGGGCCTCGCAAGAGATGGAGATTGGTCAATGGACCGATTGGAGCAGTGGTGGCTACTCTTCTAGACGCTGGTCGGGACGTGCCTTCAGCATTCCGTTGGAGGAGGCCAATCAATGGTTCGTTTGAGGAGTGGCAGATACCGGCGTCACGACTTTCAGGCTACGACCCGACTGGCTTTGATGTATCGGAGCTACTTGACGATGTAATGTCAGACTGTCGAGCTCAAGTTTGGAGGCTCTCATCGACGCATGTTGCAGGGGAAGGGGGCGGATCTCTACTGGGCGCGATTGGAACTCAGTCGATTCGCCAAGAGGGGAGAGAGAGCTCGACCTGTTTGGCCTTAACGTTTGTGTGGTCACGGGCGCCCAGTGGACGATGGACAGGCAGTTCCCGCTGAATGCGCCCGAGGATCGACTGTGCAGGCGGCGCCAGCGAGAGGAGGAAACCCTCGCTCACCGCATTTGGAGTTGCCCCTGCAACAAAGACCATGCTGATTTCACTGCGGCAGACAGTTTGATTCCTCAAGCGCTTGCGTCACTTGATTCAGAACCAAGCCTTTGGCTGCGAGGTGCCCCGCCGACCCATATCACCCACCCTGTTTTCCAAGAGCCGTCTGAGAGTCTTAGCCGCGCCCATTTAGGTGAGGTGCCCCTCAGGGATTGCCCTAGAGCTCCTGGCAGCAGCCCTCTCATCGGCTTCGAGGGCGGCTCAGGCGGGCGGTTTTCGTCCGATCCTCGTCGCCGAAGGTGCGGCTCGTTTGTCGTGGTGGTCAGGGGCGCGGGTCCTGGGGAAGGGCCGTTGCGGCGGGCCGTCCTGGGGGGGGGTCTCCGAGATTTTGCGAGGCCCATCGCGAGCGGAGCTACAGGCGTTCACCATTTTCCGCGAAGGTACCTCAGGCCCCGTTCATTTTGTGACCGACCATAAGCCGTTAATGGTGGGGGTGGGTCGGGGTCGACCTTGGAGCTTGGGAGGGGGGGGCAGCGACCTCTGGCTTCGAATTCGCTGCGCCCTCGACGATCGAGGCCCGTGCCCTGTTTCGGTCGAGTGGACGCCCTCCCACAGGTCACCGGGGGATCCGTCCCTCACCGACCATGAGATTTGCTTGGCTAGTGGCAACCAGTTAGCCGACGAAGCGGCCAGCGATGGTGCAAAACGCTGCTGGACCCTCTCGGCCACTTCAGTTCCAGCTACAGACGCGTGGGACCTCACGGCAGCTTTAGTTCGACGGAGAGCTAGGCGGGCCTTGGCTGGAACGCCCCTTGCGAACCCCAAGAGGCCTAAGGTTGCGTCGGAGATCGAACGGCCCTGGCCCGCCACCCGTGTTGAGCTTGCCGCGAGGTTGAGTGCTCATAGATACGTTCCCGTGGGCACTTCCTTCAGGTGCCAGCGTTGTGTTTTCATTGCGTCCAAGCAGGGCCTCTTAGAGGCCCTGAAGTCCGAATGCTTTTCGCCGCAGGCCGTTCTCTCGGGTTTTCCTCGGGACGTGGTCCTGGCCCCTGGCGGTCCGCGGTGTTCTCTCGGTCGGTGGGCGGGCTCTCGACCCCTCCCACCGCTTGGCGTACTGGGATTTGCACTCTTTGCACTTTTGTCTTCGGTGCGGTCGCACCGCCACGGTCGACGCCCGACAATTAACAGGCGTGCGTGGAATCCCTTCCCGAAAGGGGACGGAGAACTTGAGCCGCACCCAAAGAGGCCTGTTCCCCAGTTTTGCTGGACCCTTTCGGGCTTCACTGGCCATTTCGCACAAGAGGGTGGTGGCTGCGTGCACCGGCAGGGCTGCAGCACAGCGTGCCAGGGAGGCATGGCTCAAGCTGCCTGCCCACTGGCCTGGCAGGTAGTTAGCCGGCGCCTTCGCTGTTGGCCACAGCACCGCCTCTCTTCGATCTCGCCTCGCGCGCCTCTTCTTCCTCTCCTCTCCTCGCGGCGGGCAATGGTGCCGCCTACCGGACTCGGCAGCAGCGCGGCGCCCCTGCCAACGCCCCCAGGCCTCCAGCCGACGCAGGATGTCCCTGAGGGCGACGGGCAGGGCGCCGCGGTGGGCTCTCGATTCGAGACCGCGGTTCGGGACTTCATCGACTCGGAAGTCATGTTGAACTTCGACTACATGTCCGTGGACGCCATGGGGGACGGC
The DNA here is from genome assembly GCA_963575745.1 of Prorocentrum cordatum. NCBI lineage: Eukaryota > Dinophyceae > Prorocentrales > Prorocentraceae > Prorocentrum > Prorocentrum cordatum. Next base: position 45,139 of record CAUYUJ010003669.1, read on the forward strand.
GCCACCGCCACAGGCAGCCCACCGTGGGTGGCCCTATGCCGCGACCTGAGCCTCCTCGGTTACGACCTCCACCTGGACGACGGCTGGGACCGCCTCGGCCTCTGCAAGATGGAAGGCCCGGCCCGGCCCCCGACAAGGCGCTCGTGCTCCGCCGCTCGGGTCGGGCGAAAGGGGGGGTTGGGAAAGGGGGGGTTACGAAATTGCTGCATGCAGCTGGTTTCGGCCCTCACGAGGGGCCCATTCCTCGATACATGGCCGCCTCCGGCGCCGGGAGGCGCCGGGAAAATCAGCTACGTGAGCTGATTCTCAAACCCCCCCTTTGCTATCCCCCCCTTTCGCCCGACCCGAGCCGCGCCGGGCTCCTGGGCGACCTGCTTCACTCCGTCGCGGATGGGCCCTTGACGGAGCCTGAGCGCGAGATTAAGCGCAATTGGATCTCTCGCGCGACCGAGGCCCACCAGCAGTGCCTCAACGAGCTCAAAGAGGTCCTCCGGGTGCGGAAGTTGCAGAAGGTCGCCAAGGACAGGCTCCCACGCTGGGCGGAGGCTGAGCCGGCGGTGGTGGAGCACTTGGTGCACGAGGCGGGTATCCCATGCACTTGTCTCCTCAACCTCTCGCGGATCATCCGCGCTCGGCCCCCGACGGCCGCCGCGCACATCTTCCCATCGCCGGAAGATGCACGAGACGTGTCCGGGAAGCTTCTGCAGGGGGGCGACACCTTTCTCCAGACGATGGCGACGATGGCCGGCCGCGGCATCATGCTGCGGGCGCCCGGGGAGAAGGAAGACCTCGGCCGCTTATGCGGTGGCGTGGCCAAGGCCGCCATGCAGGGTGTCCCGCTCAACTTATTCGTCGTCGTGCCGCTCGATCCGCGCCCCGGATGCCATTCGCCTTGGCAGTTCGGGGACACGTGGACACATGACCTCCTCCAGGCTCAGAGCAGGTGGGCCCCTTTCGTGCAGACCATCTCGTTCAGCCACGAGCCTATGAAGATCGTCGTCTCCGGCCTGCACGCGCCGATGCACCAGATCAAGAGCCTCTGCGTGGTCCACTTGAGCTCGACCAGTGGCTCCGGCACATGGGGCATGATGCGTTCCCGCGGCCTCATCGGCAGCGGGCCCGACGCGCCGATGGTCGTCCTCGATATCGCCGAGAAGGACGAGCTGACTCTGCTCGGCTTGCTCGGCCAGGTCCCCCGCGATTTTGTGACCAGCTGGCAGGGGCCTGCGAAGGCGGCGAGCTCCACGCCACAGGAGAGGCGCCTGCTCTACACGGGCAGGCTCACGCAGGGGGGCAACTGGGCGGCCAGGGTTTCTCTGTTGCGCCTCAAGGCGATCTTCGAGGCGATGGACGTCATCATCGGCTTGTACACGACTTACAGTTTGAAGGAGGCCGTCTTGATTGACATTACCCGGCCGGCGGCGGCCATTAAGGTGCAGGAGTTGCTTGAGGACGCGGTCTTGGTGTCGCCCAGGCTCCTCCTAGCCCGCGCGACGGCCTCTGAAATCCAGTGGCGTGCGGCGGTGGACAGCGCCTTCCAGGACAACGACGACGCCTACGTCGAGAGGGTGCGCTACCGTCCGTCGTCTGGTGGCGGAGTGCTTGCGATGGTACCGGCACTGGCGGAGACGAGGGCCCTCAGGCGCAATGCCAACCGTGCGCCCGATGGCCGCGAACTTCAAGTGGTGCTCCGCTTCAGCGGCGAGCTC
>CAUYUJ010003669.1:46947-49447 GCA_963575745.1 Prorocentrum cordatum
TACTACCCCCTCCTCCTGCTTCTCCTCCTCCTCCTCCTCCTCCGCTTCCGACGGTTGGATGCCTTCAATCGCAATCGGCGTCCGGGGGCCTCACCGTCCACCAAACCACCCTAACCCAACCCGAAGGCCGCGATCTGCCCTCCATGTCCAGGGGGGGGGTCGGGGGAACATTGCGAAAACACGTGTGGAACCCGTGCACCCCTGAACCCGAAAGTCAGGTCTTCAGGTGGCATGGTGGGTAGCCAGGGCAGTGGTCGGGCCCCCAGGACCATCAGCAATGTGTCTGGGGCGCACGGGTGATTCCCTTGTGAGGGGTCGGTCGTTCTGGGACGGCCGCGGATTGAGCAAGGCAGGTCGGGGGAAGCCCGGGCCCAGAGACGTCCAGAGGCCCCCAGGGCCCCAAGTTGGCATTGCTCGGGCGTGTGTGCGTTCTGTCCGCGAGGACTATCGAGGAGCGTTGAGGGTCATCCTGCGAGGGGAAAACAAGCGCGCACGTCACCGCAGAAAAGCACGGGGGAATGGCCGTCCGAGCGATGGCAAGCCCAAGGGGCTCGCGGGGCGCCGAGGGCACCTGCCCGAGCGTGCATATACTTCTGTGAGCAGGCCGGGCGCCTGGTGGATAGTCGCCGTGCCCCGAAATTCGGGAGGGCCACTCGAAGGGACTCGGAGGAGGGCGAGTTGAGGCTCGAAGTTTTCGGGCGCTTTCTTCGGCTCTCCGCGGCCGCCTGGCTCGGGGTGCTTTCCAGCAGCCGCGCCTCGCCGTGGGCGTTCCAGGGCTGCCTGGGTCGGCCCGAACGGCCGCTTGAGACCGGAGTTACGGCCCGAAAGCCACGAGGATCAGAGGAGGGCGATTTGAGACAGCGGTAGTTAGCTTTCGGGGGGGGGGTGGGGGGGACCCCCCCGTCGCCAAGGCTGGACGCAGCTCGGAGAGCTGGTGCGTTTGGACGCGGGAGGGGTCTGGGGACCGATTTTGAGTTATCGTTGTCTCATCTCGCCCTGCTCCGAAGGATGCGGTGGTGGCTGGCATGACCCAGTGCTCTGCCGGCATCCGCTCGCAGGCGTCGTCCCTTTGCCTGCTGCGTTGTGTCTGTGCGTTTCGCAACGTCCACGCTTGAGCTATGATCTCGGACTTTTTAGTGTCTGCCGCGCTTCGGCACGCCCTGTAGCTAGGCCTTTAGTAGTTAGGCGATCGCTTTCTAGTTAGGCAAGTGCAACGATATCCGGGCAGGCGTCCCTCGATCGAGAGGATGAGGATGAGCAGGAAGATGGTGGATAGAGAGAGAGAGAGAGAAAGAACATGAGAAATAGACAGAGGAGATGGGCCAGAGAGAGCGACGGGCCCCCCCTCCTCCTCCTCCTCCTCCTTCTCCTGCTCCTCCTCCTCCTCCTTCTCCTCCTCTGTCGAGGGACAGACAGAGAGAGAGAGAGAGAGCGAAAAAGAGAGAGAGAGAGAGAGAGAGAAACACAAACAATAGAGACAGAGAGGAATAGAGAGAGAGAGAGAGAGACAGAGAGGCGTGGTACAGTCGTCGCGCCCACGCATCCCGACCCCTCAACAGGATCGTTTGGGGTGATATGCTCCTGTGCGCGCTCGCGACGCCCGTATCGGGTTCCCCACTCACCCACCCCACACCTGCCTGGAGGGAAGCAGAGAGAACGAGGGAACTAGAAAGAGAGAGAGAGAGAGAGAGCTAGATAGAGAGAGAAAGTCAGGCAGACAGACAGACAGACAGAGAGAGACAGACAGACAGACAGAGAGACAGACAGACAGAGACAGACAGACAGACAGGCAGGCAGGCAGACAGACAGACAGACAAAGAAAGTTGTTGGAACGAGAGAGAGAGAGAGAGAAAGAGAGAGCGAGACACACGACACACACATACACATGCACACACGCACGCGAATAGTAGTTGACGTTTCAACTGCCCTCTACTTTCCTCCCTCCCTCTTTTCTCCCCGTACCGCTTCGAAGTACATATAATCGATGATGCCTTCAGCCTATGCTGTAACACTGTGCGGCCAGTGTTCATGGCGGTTTTCCGCGTAGCACTGTTACTCATCAGGTACATCGTCCTCGTAGGCAGCAGGCCACTGATTGCAACCACCATCATTGTTGTAGCGTCCGTTGCGCACGGGCTCAAGATGAGCTCCCAGTGGTGAGGGCGGGGCGCTTCGTTGGCCCCTTCTTAGGGTCCCAAGACCCAGGGGAAGTTCGTTCATATTTCTGGCTAGAGGCAGCCACGCGGGGGAGAGACGGATATAATAGAAATCGTTTCATTACATATCCTGGTTCATTCGTGGAGAATCTTCCCCGCCAGCCTGGTCTGACATTGCCAGAACACGTGCGCACTTGATTGTTTTGGTGTCGAGCTCATTGTCTGAAACAGAACACCTTCGCAACAGCAGGAGCGAGGACGCTCCAGGGGAGCCACCTGTATCAGCGAAGTGTCCAGAACAGGCTTCCCGGACACTTCCAGGCATATCGTCTGCTACCGGTTGA
>CAUYUJ010003669.1:54447-109447 GCA_963575745.1 Prorocentrum cordatum
GGCGATCAGACAGGTTCCCGTTTCTCCTCCGCCTCTTCTTCTCTCTCTTCTCATCCTCCTCCTCCGCCGCCTCCTCCTCCTCCTCTTCCTCCTCTTCCTTCCTCCTGCCTCCTCTCCCAGGACCCTTTTCCACTAGCCCCGCGGCCGCGGATAAGAGGCCGCGCCGTGCCGCGGCCTCGCTGCCAGAACCGCCGATGGCAGACCCGCGTGCCTCCCTCGCTTCGCTCGCGCGCGATGCCTTCCTCTCCCCCTCCGCCCTCGGTCGCCCCTCTTCCCCCCTGCCTCCCTCCCCCCCCACCCCCCACCCCACCCCCTCCCCTTTATACCCTCTCGCCCTCGCGCCCCCCCTGACCCCTCTCCGCCTCCGCCTCCGCCGCCCCCTCTCCCTCCTCCTTGGGCGTATACTCCGCCCCCTCCCCTCGTCCGCTGCGCACGCCCACGCTCTCCTCCGCCTCGGCGCCCGGCGGCCGCGTGGCGCGCTCGCTGGAGCCCTGCGCTGTCCAGGCGTCTCCCTGGTCGTGGGCAGGAAGACGCCTCGGGGCAGAAGGGGGAAGGAGGAGACATCTGAACGCTTCTGGACATTCGGAGGCTTCTGGAGAAGGAGGGGACGGATACTGGTGCTGATGCTGATGCTGATGCTGATGCTGACGATGTTGATGGTGATGGTGATGATGATGATGTTGATGATGCTGATGATGATGGTGATGGTGATGACGATGATGATGCTGATGCTGATGCTGATGCTGCTGCTGATGATGATGATGATGTTGTTGATGATGATGATGATGATGGTGGTGATGATGATGATGACGATGATGTTGATGATGCTGATGCTGCTGATGATGCTGATGACGATGATGCTGATGATGACGACGATGCTGATGAGGCTGATGATGCTGCTGCTGATGATCGTGATGATGCTGACGCTGATGATGATGATGCTGGTGATGATGATGCTGCTGCTGATGATTATGACGATGATGCTGCTGATGATGATGATGGTGATGCTGATGATGGTGATGATGATGGGGAGAAGGATGAGGATGCGGATGATGGTGATGGCGATTGTGATGATGTTGATGTTGATGATGATGATGAAGATGATGATGATGATGATGATGATGATGATGATGATGATGATGATGATGATGATGATGTTGACGCTGGTGCTGATGCTGATGATGAGGATGAGGATGAAGATAAGGATGAGGAGGATGAGGATGAGGATGAGCATGCGGATGCGGATGCCGATGCGGATGATGCTGATGGTGATGGTGATTGTGATTGTGATGATGATGGTGATGATGTTGATGTTGATGCTGATGTTGCTGCTGTTGTTGATGATGATGAATGATTGGTACTGGTACTGATGATGATGGTGATAATGAAGGTGATGGCGATGGTGTGGTGATTCGGGGATGGTGGAGATGGTGATGGTGGTGATGGTATGGTAAGCATGATGATGGTGGTGGTAGTCATCATCGTGATGATGATGGTGATGATGATGGTGGTTCTGCTGATGACGACGATGGTGGCGATGCTGATGATTAACATGAGGAGGATGAGGATGAGGATGATGATGATGATGATGCTGGTGATGGTGGTGGTGGTGAGGATGCTGATGATGATGGTGGTAGTGGTGGTGATGATCATCATCATGATGATCATGGTCATGATCGTGCTGCTGTTGATGATGGTAGTGGTGATGGTGACGAAAAAGATAAAGATGATGATGATGACGACGATGACGACGATGATGATGATGATGCTGCTGATGATGATGCTGATGATGATGATGATGATGATGATGGTGATGGTGATGGTGATGGTGATGGTGATGGTGATGGTGATGATGATGGTGGTGGTGGTGGTGATGATGATGGTGATGGTGATGGTGCTGGTGGTGGTGATGGTGATGGCGATGGTGATGGTGATGCAGAGGCGGAGGATGGTGCTGGTGATGGTGATGGTGATGGTGATGGTGATGGCGATGGCGATGACGATGGCGATGGTGGTCAGGGTTTGGGTTCGGGTTTGGGGCTAGGTTTGGGTCAGAGGGTTCGGGTCAGGATGTACGGGCTTAGGGGGTACGATTAGATAAGAGAGTTGGGCTGCCAGGGTTCGGGTATTGGGGTTAGGGTCTAGGGGTTCACGGGGGAAGGGGGGCGTTCCACTCCCGGCCCGACAGGGAGGGGCAGCTCAAGCCCTTGCCCGAAAGGTGGGAGCGGGGGGATCCCCCCCCGAACAAGGAGGTGATCGGGGAGAGGCCGGTCCCGGACGATGAAAGGCCCCGGACGGCGGAACGGGGAGAGGGGAGGCTCTCTCTTGGCATCGTTCGGACGTGTTTGTTCTTCCTCGGCGAGGGCCACAGAGGAGCATCTTCGATCACCTTGCGAAGCCGAAGAATACACGGGGAATGGGCGTCCCAGCGGTGGCGAGCATGGGGGGCACCCCCCAGGGGCGCAGCAGCGTTCGAGAGTGCCAAGAAGCAGCTGATGCCGCTTGTTGCTGGTGCCCCTCGGCTCGTTCCCTGGGCTCCTTGGCGGTCTCCAGGTCCGGCTGCAGGCCTCTTGGGAGGCGCCGGGAGGCCCCAGAGGTCTCCACACCGAAGGTCTCGGAGGTCTCCAAAGGCCTCGGGAAGCTTCCAGGGGCCCGAAGATAGCCAAAGTCTTCCAAAGGTTGGACCCTCCTGCTCCTCGTTATCTTTCCTCCTCCTCCTCCTCCTCCTCGTCCTCCTCTCCCCCCTCCTCCTCCTCCTCCTCCTCCTCCTCCTCCTCCTCCTCCTCCTCCTCCTCCTCCTCCTCCTCCTCCTCTTCGTTATCCCTCCCCATTTCAAAAACAGAAAGCCGCTCTCATTCCCCCTCCTGGGGGCCGTGGCCCTCAGACGGTGGCCGGGCCGACTCGACCACAGCGACAGTCGGCAGCCTTTCGTCCACCTCAGCGCGGCGGCGACGGCAGCGACGTCGGCGACGGCCTACCCGCACTACGGACGCATGACGGGTATTGGAGGAAGGTTACACTCACATCACAACAAATGGAACAGGAGTGGGTAGGAAACGCGCTGCTAAGACCGATGGTCGCCCCCCCTCAGGCACAGGATGCTTGGCCGAAGTTGCATGTCTTTTTGCGCGTGCAGGGACCTGGAACAAAGAAACAGCCAGGACCGCCCTGCCTCGCTGTCTTATTGTTGTGCCTTTCCTTGAAAATACGCTGTGCGCTGTGCGCTGTGCGGCGGCACATTGCGACAGGCGGCAAGGCGTCAGCAGTGCTTGCCCGCATCCTTGGCGCCAATGCCGCAGTTTTGCTCGTGGCAGCCTGTCTCGCAGAGCCTGTTGCCAGTGCTGCCCCATAGTTACCTGACCAGCCAGTGGTTGAATTTGACGCGCAATCCAAAATCATTCCCTCCCTCCCTCCCAGCTTCCCTCCTCCCTCCTCTTCTCCCGTAGCCGTTTTGGCTCAAGGTTCTCAGGTGAACCACGTGGATACCGCTGACCCGCGGCAATCAGAACAGCCCGGCTGTTCGCAGAGTTGCACGCCCACGCTGCACGGGTTCGGGCGCCCGTTGCGCTTTGTCACGCGTTGTCTGGTGTTGTTTTTCCTTCTTGGCGCAATCGGGCTGTGTCGAAATTGGGACAGAAACTTGCTTGGGTACACCGGCTGCGGGTGCCCAAGCCTGTTTCAGATCGCCGTCATATCCCAGAAGAGGGGCTACGAAGTACGTGGCTCTTGCGGGAACTGGGAGCATTCGATTCATGGTCACGAAGCACACGTTACCGAATTCAATGCTGGATCGGACCGCGCTGAACCCAGTGTCTGACACATCAGGAGAGTTGTTTGGCTTCAAGCCCGAGTTGCCAGTTGTTGGGCTTCAAGCCCGAGTTGCAAGCAAACCTCGGAAAGTCTGCCCCACCTCGACCGGCATGTCCTGCGCCCACTCCATTGCAGCTGAATGCGGCGGCCAGTGCAGAGCGCGCGAGGATGCCGCGAAGAAGGTGCGACTATCAGTTCAAGACGTTGAAGTTCCGATAGCGAAGGTGGCACAGTTCCCGCAGCATCTCGGCGATGCCACCTGACAGTTCTTCGCGGCGCAACGCGATCTTGAAGAGCCCGAGAAGGCCAGACAGGGCGCGGATCAGCAGCCACGGAGTTTCAATATCGGCGAATGGAAGGCGGATTGAGCCGCGGCAGAAGCCACGCGTAGACGTGGGCCTGAAGGGCCTGCCATTGCTCAGTCGGACCAAAAGCGCGCTGCTGCTAGCCTACCTCATCAGCCTGCTTCTCGGCCTCGCGCGCAGGATGGCGACGCGAGCGCGCGGGGGGCCGCGGCGGCCCCGAACGCGCCGGGGCCCTCCGACATCGGCGCCACGTCGCCAGAGGAGCTCAAATAATGGTGCATTTCAGGCAAGGCGAGGATTGAGCTCCCGGAGCCGATTCGTCAGTTCCATGCTTCCCTACCTGCAGCTGATAGTGAGGGTGGTTCAGTATGCAGTGAAGGTGCACATGATGACTCACACCGCGGCGGTCTTGAGCAGCGACGGGAGCGAGGTGCTGTAGCCCCAGCGCCGCTGGAAGATCTCAACCGCGCGAGGCCCCTCATGCCGAAGCAGTCAGCTGCCGAAGCTACCACGTGGATGCGCGCGGCCAGGGCTGATGCAGCGGCTTCCCCCTAACGAGTTCCTGACGAAGCCTACGACCCCCGGCAGGCGCGGCGGCGCGCGCCCCGACGTCGCATGCGCGACGGCCTCGAATTGCCCAAGACAAGGCACTCCCAGGATATTGGCACGTTTGCAACGTCGCTTCGCGGATTCAGGTGACACTGGGTTTCTCGCAGCAGGTCAGGCCACTTGCGATGCATTCTTTGTTGCTGAACATCATCCGGAGCCAGCCCTGCACTTTCGCGGGAAGCTCGACGCCTTGCCGAGAGGTTGGAGGCCCCGCCTGCCCCCGTTTGTGCTTTCGAAGGTTCCCAGCTTGTGACTCGGGCCGCAGCGATGCAGGGCGCGGCCATGATTGGCGATTCGAACATCGCGCGTGGAGAAACTGTGAGCCAGCTGAATGCGTGGCCGAAAAAACCAAGCGAGCCCACGCTTGGTGGAAATGTGATGTTGGAGAAACCCCCAGGGGTTTTGGCGACCCTAGTGGCGTCCACCAACGTTGGACGCATGGATGGCGGGGCACGATGAAACGTTTTGGAGTGACGTTTGCACTGACCCAGACAAGGCTAGGAATACCTCGTAGCGTGTTCAACTTGGAAGGCATTGGTTGCATCGTCTCTGACAAGCCCAACTATGGCGCGCAACCAAGCTGTCGTGCACCGTTTTCTGTTCACTTCCACGATGAAGGCCTTCGGAATATTCTCGAGCTAGCTGCTCGGGATCCGGGGGCCATCGCGACGGCCGGCAAGCGAAGGCCCGCTGCGAAACTCGCGCAGAGGAGGAGGAGCCAGGCTTCTGAGAAGGCCAAGAATGCTTCCGTCCTGAGTAAGATACTCGGAGCGCCACCCCCGCCGACAGCCTCGCATCGACCCCCGTCGCGGCGCGACGACGCGGCGAGGTTGACCCCCGTCGGAGGGGCGCCCCCTCCCGCTCATCAAGACACCCAGAGCAGTTGGCAGAGCCACTAAATTCTACAAACCTGGAGCTCTGCTACAAACCTGGAGCTCTGGTGATTGGGCCCAGGGGGGCGCCCGGCTTGGGGTCCCGATCTTGGGCGAGTGTCAAGCCGACGCGGGCCCGAGCGGTCGCGCGCTCGGGATGGCGATGCCCTCCTGCCTGCGCGGCCGCGGTTCTGGTTCTGGCCGCGGTTCTGGTTCTGGCCAGCGCGGCCAAGGATGACCCCCGGTTCTAACGCTTCGCCGCGAGCGTCTATGTCAGTTTCGCGGTGTCTGGTTCGACTCTGGACATGAGCAACGCATGCAGGCAGCAGAATGTCGGGCGCACCTCAGCGATGTGTTCGCTGGTATTACGCGCAGGTGGCAGAAGGTGCGTGGACCCACTGCGGCCACGCTGGCTGCGTTGTCAGAACTGCATAAAGGTCTCGCCTGTATCGCCTGTATACTGACTGCACGAACTTGGGGCTGATCGATGATTTTTGTCCACATGTGGCAGGCCCTCCAGAAGGTTGGCGGCGAGTTTTCTTGGAGCGGCGCCGTCAATCACAACTTTTGATCAGATTTGGATCACCGCGTTGATTGCGAAGGCCTTACGGCCGGTGCCGCCGACCCTGAAGGGGGACGACGACGGCGGCGGCGGCGGCGGCGGCGGCGACGACGACGACGACGACGCTGACGTGGGCCCGAGTCCTCAGTGATGTTTCTTGGGGTCTCTTGGGAAGGCTCTCGCAGGCCTCTGGGGAGAAATGTTGATGTCTCTTGTTGGGAACCTCTTCGGGGCCTTTTCGGGTGTCCTGGGGGTTTCTTGCGGGCTTCCTGGGGCCTCTTGGGAACCTCTTGGGGCCTCCTGGGAGCTTCTCGGGGCTGAGCGCTCGAAATGTCCATTCGGGCTCCCCGTCAAGGCACGCTTTTGGAGCCGTCTTGGGGGCCAGTTGGGGCCGTCTTGGAGGCGTTGGGGGTTGTCTTGGTTTTTTGTGATGCTTTGGGGCGCTGTTTGAAGCCTCTTGGGACGTCTTGGGGTGATCTTGAGGGCCTCGTCGGCCGTCTTGGAGCGGCGGGGGACGGAAAAGGTGAGAACGCCCAAGTCGGTTTAAACCCGAAGGAAAATGAATGATGTTTGCTTCTTGTGGCCCTCTCGGGAGTGCCTTGGATGGCCTCTTGAGGCGTTTTGGAGGTCTCCTGTGCGTTCTTGGAGCGTGAAGGCGTTATGGACCGATCGTTTGGCGATTGGGGGCCCTCTTGGACCGTCTCGGGGCCTCTTGGGGCACTCTTGGCTTGTGTTGGTACTTTTTGCAGCCCCTGTCGGGGCCGCGCGGGGACCGCGCGAGGGTTTCGGAATCGCGCGGGGGGGGGAAGCGCATCTGGGTGGCGACCCCCCTGGGACCCCCCCCCAGGCGCGGGGAAGGGATCAAAAGGAAGGGGTTTCCCTTCGATTTGATTGCGACATTGCGAGGGTTTTTTTCACCGACAGATTTGAGGAGGATGCCGGGAAAGGTGGCGACGCAGACGACGACTGACGGAGACGACGACTCGAACAGACAAGCCCCTCGCACACGCCGACAGGGTCGGCGGATTTCACTGTGCCTCGGAAAGTTCCGCAGAGACTCGAAAAAGAATGTTCTTTTGAGTCTGCGGATGGATAGGAATGCTTTGATGGCGGGCTTTGGACTGAGGACCGCATCGCCCAGGCCAGCCACGAGTCGGCCACCAGGGGCGTGTGCCCTAAATGTGGGCGCGCGCCGGAGACTGCTGCCCACGGGCCATGGCTTCAAAGGTGCAGCGCTGATGCGCCCGAGTCCGCCATCCCTGAGCCTCTTCCTGAACCTCCCCAGTCCAGTTTGGCAATCATTGCGATCGAAATCCATGCGATCGAAATCCAGATCCGCCATGCTCGACCTTTGTGTGATGTTCCATGATGTGCTTAGGGCCCGTGGCGACTCGGTTGATGTTCGATGGGCCAAAGGTCACCCCACCCAGTCGCTGAGTTGCACTATCTGTCTCAGCGATGTGGAAGTCGATTCAAACAAAGCTGTTGGCTGACATGCGGGCAGAGCCGCGGAAGCAGGTCAGGTGTCAGACTCCCAGGCCCTGGCCACTTTTGCGGCCGATAGGCGGGTTGTCGAAGTTGTTGAGCGCATCATGGCGGCGCAGAGGGAGGTGTCGTTCACGTCCCAGACTCTGTACCGCGCTCGCGAATTAAGCGTTCGCTGTTTGATGTAGGCGTTAAGAAAAGCAGACTGCGTAATGCAAATCATGATGTTACTGTCCGTCCGGCTGTGTGCGCCAGAAGTTATAGCAGGAACGGCGCCCGGTCTGATTTTGGTAGTACCTCTGGAAGCCCCGAGATGGTATTAAACAAAAGTTCAGGCTCTCTCACGCAGTGAGCACACGACCCAACGGTTTGAGAGCCTACTCCGACTCGTGATTATTTGGGACCGTCGGAGTTTGGAGGAGGTGGTGCGATGGATAATATTGTTGTTGCTGTTTGTCTCCTGGCTAACCAGTTGGCAACCTACAGGGAGCGTTGTTCGGTGAAGCCTGCAGGTGCTATTGTAATGATGCGCGGCGTGAACTTAAAGGGGCCGCGCAAGGCTCCCAGTCGTGCCGGGAAAGATGTTTCGCGTCGCCTCAAATGGGGCCTCCCGCCAAAGTCGGGCGGCAAGTTCCCTGAGGTCTGATTTGATCTTGCGTGCCACGCCTCGTAGCTGGTCACCACGCACGGCGATATAATGGAACACAACAAGAACCTCCCCCCTCCTCCCCCCCGTGGCCGGTTGTTGCCGTGTGCCGCCCTGGACCGGACCAGCCCGCGGTTGAATCAGACGCGCACTCCAGAACCCCTCCCTCCCTCCCTCCCTCCCTCACTCCCCCCCTCCTCCCTCCCTCCCCGCCCGCGCAGCCCTTTTGGTCTGGACCTCTTGGCCTGGCCCGCGGCCCATCGGCGTGTGGGGCCCCCTCTCAGGGCTGCAGGGCCTGCCTCCCGGCTTGCTGCCCAGCCTTCGGGGGGGCCGCCGCCGCCGCCGCCGCCGCCGACGACGACGACGACGACGACGACGACGACGGCGCGGACGACGACGACGACGACGACGACGACGACGACGGCGACGACGACGACGACGACGACGACGACGGCGGCGACGACGCCGCCGCCGCCGCCGCCGCCGCCGCCGCCGCCGACGACGACGACGACGACGACGACGACGAACGACGACCACGACGGCGCGGACCGACGACGGCGCGGACGACGACGACGACGACGACGACGACGGCGACGACGACGGCGGCGACGACGACGACGGCGCGCCGCCGCCGCCGCCGCCTCCGACGACGACGACGACGACGACGACGACGACGACACGACGGCGCCACGACGACGACGGCGCTCGACGGACGACGACGACGACGACGACGACGACGACGACGACGGCGGCGACGACGACGGCGCCGCCGCCGCCGCAGCCGCGCCGCCGCCGCCGCCGCCGACGACGACGACGACGACGACGACGACGACCACGACGGCGCGGACGACGACGACGGCGCGACGACGACGACGACGACGACGACGACGACGACGACGACGACGGCGACGACGACGACGGCGCCGCCGCCGCCGCCGCCGCCGCCGCCGCCGCCGCCGCCGCCGCCGCGACGACGACGACGACGACGACGACGACGACGACGACGACGACGACGACGACGACCACGACGGCGCGGACGACGACGACGACGACGACGACGACGACGACGACGACGACGGCGGCGACGACGACGGCGCCGCCGCCGCCGCCGCCGCCGCCGCCGACGACGACGACGACGACGACGACGGCGGCGACGACGACGGCGCCGACGGCGCCGACGGCGCCCAGGTGTCCGGAGCGAGCTGCAGCGGGGTGTCCGCTGCAGCTCGCTCTGGGCACCCGGGCGCAGCCGTGCCGCGAGTGCCCCGCGCGCGAGTTCCGCGAGGCGCCCGGGGTCGTCCAGCGCATGGAAGAACTCCAGGTGGATGCTTTCCGCCATGATTGATCGGCCTCTGGGAACCGTCGCCGGGCCCTGGGACCGTCAAAGGCCGGCTCGGGACGAAGTCAGGAGGGGGAAAAAAAAACACACACAGACACCACCATGAATCCTCGATCCCCAGGAAAATGTGGGAACATATGGGAAGTGGGGGGGGGAAGACGAAAACCCAGAACATACGGGAAAATATGGGGAGTCCTGGGATTTGTGTGTATTTATTTGTGGGTCCCTGGGCCCCTTCATGAAGAGCCAGCCCTGGGGAGAGGGGTCGGGAGCTCCAGGGCCCACGCACCGAGAAAGTCAAGACGTCGGATCTCTGTGGGGGAGGTGTCGTCGGTTCCCGCGGGTTTTCTCGCCTCGGGGCGCTCGCCAGCAGCCGCGCCTCGCCGAGAGCGTTCTGGGGGTGCCCGGATCGCCCCGAGTGGCCACCAGAGGCCCGAGTGATGACCCGAAGCCTGACCAGCCCACACTTCCTCGCGTCGTGGAGCATCACGGCGGAGGTGGTGGCGACGGCACTGCGAAGGTAGGGAGAGGAGGAGGAGGAGGAGGAGGAGATTAAGGTTACGCTTGAGCGCGTTGGAGGCGAGTCTGGAGGAGGAGGAAGAGGAGGAGGAGGAGGAGGAGGAGGACGAGGAGGAGGATGAGGAGCAGCAGGAGGAGGAGGAAGAGGGGAGAGGGGAGAGGGGAGAGGGGAGAGGGGCAGGCTAGGTGCGATCGCGCCATGTCTGACGTCCTACCCCACCCTCCCAATCCCTTACCATGGCGTAGATATCTTCTTTATTCGGGGCAACGATCGCGAGAGGGTGCGCGTTACATGGTAGAGCACGGCATGGCACGGCGTAGAATAGCACGGCAGAGCGTAGCATTCCATAGGGTGGCATGGCATTGCGCAGTGAAGCATTGCATCACAAAGCATTGCAACGCAAATCGTGGCGTCGCACAGCGGCGCAGAACGCAACACCGCACAGCATGTCATGGCATGGCGCTGGGTTCCTTGGAGGGTAAGTGGATCGTCTTCGAGAGGTCTGGGCCGGTCTGGAGTCGCGGCTCCATGTCTAGCTTTTTGGGCTCCCCGAACAGCTCACATACGGCGGGGCTGATGGACAGCACCCGCTGGCTCTGCTTCCAACATCGCCTTCTCAAAGCAGAAACAGGGCTCCGGGTCCTGAAAACGACGACGCCCCAAAGTGGGGGGGGGGGGGGGGGCTTCTGCGGCGGACCCAAAAATCAAGGAATCGACACCGAATGTGTACTCACTTCCGATGGTTTGTTCGGGGAGGCATTTTCTATATTTTTGGGGCTCAATTGGAAGGACCGAAAGCGCCCGCGCTGCAGCGGGAGCACGATTTGGAACAACCAGAGGCGCAGAATGGGGCCAGCGCTTCAGCGGGAGCAGCATTTAAAAAAACAACTCCAGCGAAAACCCAGATCCCGAAAATCCTCTGTGTAAAAAGCAATACACGGAGGGGGGCAGGATAGTTATCTTCGGGACGTCATCAGGGGATAGATCGGAGAGTTGTATTTATATTGTATAATTCTAGAAGAAGAGGAGGAGGAGGAGGAGGAGGAGGAGGAGGAGGAAGAGGGGGAGGATGAGGATAGGAGGAGGAGGAGGAGGAGGAGGAGGAGGAGGGGGAGGAGGGGGAGGAGGAGGCGAGAGAGGGGAGGAGGAGGAGGGGGAGGCGGAGGAGGGGGAGGAGGGGAAGGAGGAGGGGAGAGAGGAGGAGGGGAGGAGGAGGAGGAGGAGGACGGGGGGAGGACGAGGGAGGAGGGAGGGAGGAGGAGGAGGAGGAGAGGAGGAGGAGGAGGAGGAGGAGAGGAGGGAGGAGGAGGCGGAGGAGGGGTGGGGGAGGGGGAGGAGGAGGAGGAGGAGGAGGAGGAGGAGGAGGAGGGAGGAGGAGGAGGAGGAGGAGGAGGAGGAGGAGAAGAAGAAGAAGGAGGATGATAATGAGGAGGAGGAGGAGGAGGAGGAGGAGGAGGAGAAGGAGGAGGAGGAGCAGTAGCAGGAGCAGGAGCAGGAGCAGGAGGATGAGGAGGGAGAGAGGCGACGGCGGCGCTGGTGACGATCGCGACGACGTCGATGACGGCGGCCCGCCTCCAGAGAAGGCGCTGCCCGCCAGCATGCCCGCCGGCGCCGGTGCGCGGCAAGCCGCCCTGGAGCGCGCAGCCGCACCCCCCCTCGTTGTGAAGCAGACGGGTCTTGAGGGACGGGTCGTCGTCCTCGTCCTCGTCCTCGTCCTCGTCGTCGTCGTCGTCGTCGTCGTCGTCGTCGTCGTCGTCGTCTTCGTCGTCGTCGTCTTTTTTCGTCGTCGTCTTCGGTCGGATCGGTTGCGTCGCAGTCGGCTGCGGTGGGTCGGCCTTGTTCGGTCGGATCTCGTGTCGTTGCCGCGTCGCTGCGCCCTTCCCTTCGGGGCTGCTTTCGGCCTGTCGATTTCGGTCGGCTTCGGCTTCGCGGTCGGTTCGGTCGGTTTCGGGGCTGCTGTCGCCGCGCGCAGCCTCGCGAGGGAAGCCGCAGGTTTTCGTGACAGCATCGCGAGGGGGGACGTTCTGCACGCTTTCGGGCTCCGTGGGCCCTCGCCCGCCCCCCCCGGGGGCCGTCCGCGAGCGGCTCGGGGTGGAGCGGCGGTCCCGGGGCAGGGGCCCCCAGCGCTCTCGGGCGGGTGGCAGGGGCGGGGGGGCCATTGGCGAACCCTGCCCCTCTGTTTGGACGCGGGCTGACGACCAGCCTCAGCTCCCTGCAAGGCCGACGAGCGGCGGAGGGCCCGAAGGCCGAAAGGGACGAGGGACGGACCCAGGACCCGAGACACAGCCGACCGACAGGAGGCGAAGCCTGCCCCTACCCCCCACGATTTCTGGGGGGGGCATGGTGGAATTCACTTCGTGCGGGAGCTCCCGAGCGAAGTGAGCTCCACCCTCCCCCTCAGAAATCGTGGGGGGCAGGGGTTGGGGTCGCATGTGGTCCCCTGAATGGGGGGGTGGCGCCACACGAGGGGTGAAGAAAGGGGCCCGAAGGGACCCCTTGGGGACCCCTTTTGGAGCCCGCGGGGGCCCCAAAGGGGAGTCCTGTAGGGCCCTCTGTCGTCACCCCCGATTTGGGTCATGCCCCAGTGCAGTGGAGGCCCATGCCAAGAAGCACCCTGCTTGCCTCCAGGGTGCCCTGGGTTTCGTGGGCTGCGATGGTTTTGCGACGGACAGCGTGAGGCCTCCGCGCCACAAGATCAGTGGACGTCCTGGGGTCTCAGGGCTGGGTTTCTTTGTGGAAGGTCTCTTGTGGACTGGCCTCCGCTGCACCACCCGCCCGAACCCTCTGGGGAGCCACGCTGTGAAACACCACGGCGTCGGATGCCGCCGCCCACGAGGCGGACGGGCCCCGAGGGCAGCGGGTTCCGAGGTCTCTCGCCGTGCTCTGGGCCTCGGCGGTGCCCCCTCCCCAGGCCCCAGGGCCACTCAGGAACGACTCGGGATGAAGAGCTGGCCCCGGGGGGAGGCAGGGCGAGGAGGAGGAGGAGGAGGAGGAAGAGGAGGAGGAGGAGGAGGAGGAGGAGGAGAACAAGGAGGAGAACAAGGAGGAGCACAAGGAGGAGAACATGGAGGAGGGGGGGGGGGGAGGGAGGAGGAGGAG
Organism: Prorocentrum cordatum; assembly: GCA_963575745.1. Taxonomy (NCBI): domain Eukaryota; class Dinophyceae; order Prorocentrales; family Prorocentraceae; genus Prorocentrum; species Prorocentrum cordatum. The sequence continues at coordinate 67,695 of CAUYUJ010003669.1, forward strand.
GAGAGGAGGAGGAGGAGGGGAGGAGGAGGAGGAGGAGGAGGAGGAGGAGGAGGAGGAGGCGGACGACGGCGAGGACGACGACGAGGACGACGACGCCACCCTCCGCCGCGTTTCGCAAGAAGGAAGCGGGTCCCGAGGAGGACGGGGGGGGACCTGACAAGCTCTGCAACCACTCCACGGCCCGCCGCAGGCAGGTTATAAGTGCAGCTAGAGCTGCCCTATGTAACCCTGGCTATGACCGCCCTGACCCTAGGTATGCAGTCGAGGCTGATTCGTGGGTCGACCCTGCAAGATCAAGGGTACCCGTGTGTCCTGCGTGTCGCGACCCATGCCTTCTACATATCTCTGGCAATGTGGCCCTCGGCAGGGTCTTGTGTCCTCTCGCGTGCTCTCGCCAATCAGCCCCGACTGGGAAGCAGCCGAACTGCTGATCCTATGAGTGACAGCCTCGCAGGGTCCAGGACCGTTGCCTTCGGGACCCGCTCCCTCCACGCCGAGACCGCCTGGCCTCGGCGGCCTCGTCGTCGGCGGCGTTGTCAGCGGCGCCGCCCTCGTCGCCTTCTCCCCTGGCATCCGCCTCCACGACGCCGTCGTCGAGGGTCGGGATTCAACAACATGTTCGTCGGTCCCCAATGGCTCTCCAGTCTCCGGGTGCTCTCCAGTAGCTGCGCCTCGCCGAGAACAGCCCCAGGGCGCCCGGATCGTCCCGACCGGCCGCCGGCGATCCGAGCTGCGACCCCGAGACCAGGCAGCTGCGCGCCGCGAATATCTCGGCTGAGTTTAAAGCAGTGGTCGGCCTCTGTGGGCCCTCGCTGGGCCTCGGGACAGAAACAACAATTGCGCGCGGAAAGCTAGTCTCCTGGAAGGGGTCCAGACCTCTGGTGGTCACGCTGCGAACAATAACGCCACGTCGGATGTTCGGGTCCTCATCCTCGCTTCCTCCTGCTCCCTCCTCGTCGTCACCGACGTCGATGGCGACGACAACGACGGTCCGCCTTCAGAAACGGGGTCCGGAGGAGGAGGAGCAGGGAGGAGGAGCAAGGAGGAGGAGGAGGAGGGGTGGAGGATCAAGAGGAGGATCAGGAGGGGGAGGAGGAGGAGGAGGAGGGAGTAAGGAGAAGGAGGGAGGAGGAGGAGGAGGACCAACATAGGCCCAAGACGCATCAACTATGTTGCAATAAGCCTTCCCTCCCAATTCTCTCTTCACATTTCGGTTCAATTGTTTATTCTCACTGCGGGAAGTGCCCCATTGAAAGACAAGCGTCTGTGAATCCCCAATCGTGCCAAAACACAATTCTTGGGACATCGACGCCGCGAATCAACCTGACCACTTGCGACTGTTGGCCGCGCTAGAAAACTTTCCTCAGGATTCCAACACCGCGAATCAACGTGACTCTTGCGTCCTGACGCTCGTAAACCGTGGCAGAACTCCATTCTTGGGACTTCAGCCCGACGAATCCTTGAAACGGCGGCAGACGTTGAGGCGAAAACTATAGTTTTAAATGGAGCCGCCGTCCATCTCTGCAATCAGCGCAGACTCTTAACACGAATACGCGCGGCGCTGAGGCAAGAGCAACATTTTGAGAACGGGCCGCCCTCGATCATCGAGACTGCTGCGACGTTCGAAGACGAATCTGCGCGGCCCGAAGGCGAGAGCAACGGTTTGAAAACGGGCTGGTGTCAATCCTCGAGACTGTTGGGAAAGTGTGAGGCGAATGCGCATGGCGCTAAGGCGAGAACCAGCTGCAAACCTCAAGCCTCAGGATAAGGAACTGCGAGGAAGTCTCGGGCGAAACGCCCAGACCGCCCTACCGACACGTCTGGGGGTGCAACAGAGAGTGCGTAAGGAGGCGCTGGAGGGAGGAGGGAGGGAAGGAGGGAGGGAGGGAGGGAGCAGGAGGAGGAGGAGGAGGAGGAGGAGGAGGAGGAGGAAAAGGAGGAGGGAAGAAGAGGAGGAGGAGGAAGATGAGGAGGAGGAGGAGGAGGAGAAGTGACGAGAAGAACGAGGAGGGAAGGAGGGAGGAATGATGGAGGCAGGAGGAGGGAGGAAGGAGGAAGGATGGAGGAAGGATGTGGCGGGGAGGAGGGGATTCATGCCACAGCCGAGCGCTGGCAACGGCCCCGAGCGCGAGCCCCGGCGAGGCGGCGCTGGCGGCGCTGGCCCGCGCCAGCCCTGGCGGCTTCGTGTACGACCCTGAGCAGAGGACGCACAGCACCGCGCCGCCGCCGCCGCAGAGGAGGAGGAGGAGGAGGAGGAGGAGGAGGACGACGACGACGACGACGGCGACGGCGACGGCGACGGCGACGGCGACGGCGACGGCGACGGCGATGACGACGGCGGCGACGGCGACGGCGACGGCGACGAAGATCGGCGGCGCGCCCAGGGGGAGGAGGGGGAGGAGGAGGAGGAGGAGGAGGAGGGGGAGGAGGAGGAGGAGGAGGAGGAGGAGGAGGAGGAGGAGGAGGTGTAAATTCAAGAGTCATCAACGATGTTGGAACAAGCCCTCCCTCCAAGCTCCCTCCTGACAGGCCCCTACAACGGTTCATCTTCACTGGGGGAGCTGCCTCGTCGGAAGACAGCCGTTGGAAGATTCTGAAGCATACCAAAACATTGTTCTCGGGATCCCAACGCCACGGATCAACCTGACTGTTGCGTCCTGACGAGCCTGAATCGTGCCAGAACGCCGTTCCTGGGACTTCAACACCACGAATCAACTGAATTGCTGCACCCGCATTCTCTTGAATCTTTCTAAAACACCATTTCTGCTACGTTGATCATGGGGATCCGTGAAACTTGTGTACATATTGTAAACGAAGTGCGCGGCACTAAGGCGAGAGCCACATGTTGAAAAGGATCCGCCCTCAACCCGCGAAGCCCTTGCACATTTGTTAAACGAATGCACGTGGCGCTAAGGAGAGAATCACATTTTGAAAACCACCCGCTCGCAATTCGGGACACACTTACACATTTTCTCAAACGAATGTGCGCGGCGCTACGGCAAGAGCCACAGTTTGAAAAGGAACCGCCCTCAATCCGTGAAGCTCTTGCAATGTTCTAAGACGAATGTGCGTGCGCGGCGCTAGAGGCGAGAGCCACATGTTGCAAAGGAACCGCCCCCGATCCGTGAAACCCCTGCAGTTTTCTACAACGCATGCGCGCGGCGCTTTGGCGTCAGCCACATTTTGAAAACCACCCGCCCTCCATCTGCGAAACGATTGCCAATGTTTAAACTTCAGGATCATCAGTGGTGAGGAAGTCTCAAGCGAAACGCCCGACCCGCCCCTAAAACTGGCCGAGGGATGCGACAGGGAGAAGTTATCCGGAAGGAAAAGGAATGAAGGAAGAGGAAGAAGACGAAGAAGAAAAAGAGGAGGAGGAGGAGGAGGAGGAGGAGGGAGGAGGAGGAGGAGGAGTGAGTGAGTGAGTGAGTGAGTGAGTGAGGGAAAAATACATATATATATATATATGGTGATACAAAGCAGGAGGAGGAGACAGCGAAATATAACAAGGAACACAAAAAATAAGAAACAGAGGAATCTGCATATACATATAAAGAGAAACAGACAGAGAGAGAGAGGAATATAAAGAGAAAGAGAACGAGAAAGAGAAGGAGAAAGAGACATATAAGGAGGAGAAGGAGGAGGAAGGGGAAAAAGGAAGAGAAAGAGAACGCGACATAACGAGAGCAAGAGACAGATAAAGAGAACGAGAACGGGAACATGAAAGAGACATATAAAGAGAAAGAGGTGGATACAGAGAAAGAGAAAGAGAAACCATATCATACATATGAAGAGAAAGGGGAAGAGATAGAGAAAGCGAAAGAAAAGGAGAGAGAGAGAGAGAGAGAGAGGAGGAGAAGGAGGAAGAGGAGGAGAGCCGTGTGTCTCCTCGGGGGCGGGCGTGGGCGTGTGGGAGGCGACGGGGCCGGGCCGGGGCTGGGGGCTGGGGCTGGGGCCGGGGTTGGGGCCGGGATTGGGGCCGAGGCAGAGGGAGGGGGAGCTCCCTTGCGGACAGGGAGACCACTTCCCCGTCCCCCTTTCGCCACAGGGGGGACTGCCCTGGCGAGGGGAGGGAAGGCCGCTGGGCCCCCGGGGGGGCGGCAATCTGGCCCAGGACCTCCCCCCCTTTATCCCCTCTCCGTACCCCCCCCCCCCCCTTACCCTCCCCCTGTCAGGGAGAGGAAAAGGGGGTGGGGATCGACTTCACTACGACGTTTCTTTTACGACGTTTCTTGTCCGTATTCGTTTCTAGATTTCGTTGGGACTGGCGACGACGACGACGAAGACGATGACAGCGTCTCACACACGCCAATTGGGTCGGTGGCTTTACCGTGAGACAGAGCATGTGCATCGCATATTTGCGGGATGGTCCGTATTCACCCAGTTGAAAGATGTTATATGGCAGCGGCGGCTACCTCTCGCTCATTCCATTCCCGCGTCACACCGAGTTTGACGCATGCAGCAGGAACTTGAACTTTTACTGTATAGCTTTGGAAAAGAAGCTCCGCGCGACGCAGCGCAGCATGCTACGCAACATGGTCCACGTTAGACGTCGGCCGGAAGAGTCGCGGGCGTTCTACATCCAGCGCGCCGCGCATATCAGTGAGAAGTTCGCCACCAGGTTCGGAGTGGAAGACTGGGCCGCGCTTTCCAAGAAGGCGAAGAGGACGCTGACAGACAAGATCTCCACTTGCGCAGACAGCCGGTGGAGTGTGAGAGCGTCTCGCTTGGCTCCGTGGCATCGGGTGCCAGCCGCGAGATCGCGCGGCGACCACGGCAGGCGCCGGGCCGACGCCTGCCGAGGAGGTCGTGTTTTGTTTCTTGTTTCACGGCCCGGCCCATGGCCAGAGGCGTTAGGGGCGCGCTTGGCACTCCCATGGATTCTCTCTCTCTCTCTCTCTTTCTCTCTCTCTCTACATTTTTCTTTTTGTTTGCTCCTCTTTGTTTTGTTTCTCTCTCTCTCTCTCTCTCTCTCTTATATATTAGTTTGCTTTTTTGTGTTGCTTTCTCTCTCTATATATAGATATGTATATATATGTGTGTATATATATATATATATATGTATCGTTTTTTTTCTCTCTCTCTCTCTCTCTCTCTCTCTCCCTGTCTTTCCCTATCTCCCTCATGCCCCTGCCCCTCCCAGTGCGGGCGCAGGTCGGCGCGGCAAAGGCCAGGTCGCCCGCGCGCGCGGCGGGGGTCGGGCGGAGGGCCCCAAGATTTCGGCGCTTGCCCCGCCGGTTCGGGGGCCACGGGGGGGCACTGCCCCTCTTCCTCCGCTGCCTCTCGGGGCCGCCGCCGCCCCTGGAAGGGACGCCCCAGCCCCGCTGCTGGTGGCCTCAGCAAGGCTGCCAGCTCAAACATCGGGGGCCCGCTCTCATTCGACAGAGGTGGCAGGTGATCTCGACGCAGGTGCCGGCTGAGCGGCTTCCGGCGCTGCCCACTTGTCCTCTCCCTTCTTTCGTTCCCCCACGCCCTCTCCCATTTTTCGGCTCCTCGTTCCAGGTCAACCTTCTCCCTGCCCCCCCCGCCCCCCTCCTTGTTCCCTTCCAGATGCCGTCCCCGCTCTCTCCCCTGCCGCCCCCCTTCCCCCTTTCCCATTCGCGTCCTCTTTCCGCCTTCGCCAGTCCTCCCTGCCCCGCCCACGAAAGCCCAATATGAATACATACACGAACACCCTCCGGGTGCTAAGGAAGTTCGGGGGGGGAATCAGCGTCTCACTCAATCGAAATCAACATCGATAACATGATCGATGTCACGATCGGTCTCACTATCATGCTTCTGCCGATCTCACGACCGATTTCACGCTCGATCTCACAATCGATCGAACTATCGGTCACACAATCGATATCACGATCGGTATCACGACGGATTTCACTATCGATCCACGATCGATTTCATGATCGACCTCATTATCGATGTCACGATCGCTGTCGCAATCGGTTTCATGATCGATCCCACTATCGAATCCACTCTCAATCGCATTATCGGTATTTCTATCGATTTTACTGACACCACGTCGGTACCATTATCTATCAGACCAATCGATGCCACTATCGGAATCACTATCAACATCGCGATCGATCCCACGATCGATGTCATTGTCGGTATCACTATCGATGTTTCTATCGATTTCATTGTCGATCTCACTTTCGATCTCACTATCGGTTCCATGATCGATCTCATTAATTACGAGACACCGACGGGGCACCGACGTGACACCGACGAGACACCGGCGGGACACCCGCGGGACACCCCAAGCCACCGCCGGACAACCCGGGCGGGGCGGTTTGTTGGCGCGGCGGTGCGCCAGCCAGAGGAGAGTTCATTCTTGCCGCCCACACACGCAGAGCCTCGCCCGCACGTACGACCCGAACACGAAACCGAATCCGATCTCCCGGCGTGGGACTCTCCGTTTCATGGCGATCTCACCCCCTGTTTTCCGATGCGTTTCCTCCTTTCCCAGATGCAGTCCAGTGCGGGGGCCGCCTCGTCGATTGCCTGCCCACGCGAAGGATGTTCTGTTCAACGGTTCGATCGGAGAGCCCTCGGTGTGTCACCCATGGCACTTCACTGCAGCGTCGGCCACCTTCCAGGATCTGCGCCTTGCCCCCGTCGTTCAGATCTGCGTTCTCGCCCCCGGTCGCTCAGATGTTCGTTCCTCGCTGCTAACGTCCCCCTTATCTCCCCTTCTCTGCGCCTTCCCCTGTTCAGCCTGCCTTTTTGCGTTGGGCAAGCTTGGATCGACTGTGACCGTAGCGCTTGGATGGTACGCAAAAGGGTGAAATCCTAATCCGACTTAGGCGAAGTAGCAAGCATGAGGACCTCAGTAGACCGCTGGGGCGCGCGCTGTGCGTGCCAAGGTCCGCGAGGAGGGTGACGGAGGTGGTGGAGGAGTATCCTGTCCTGGTGCTCCTCGTCCTCCTTCCTTACCGTCCTGCTCGTCCTCCTGCTTCTGCCCCCCCCCCCGCAGCAGATCATCCAAGATCGAATCCCTGTAGCCATCCGCAGGGACCCTAAGCTTCAGGCTTTGCTGCGTTCGTGCCACGTCCCGTTGCTGACGAGCCAGGCTCGCCGACGGGTGGGGCTCCTGCTTCTGCCCCCCCCTCCTCCAACATGCAAGGCCCCAGTCGGCGGAACGGAGAGACTTCATCGAAGTGGGAAGGGATGGGCGGCAGGAGTCGGTCGGTTACCGGATGTGGCGTGAGCGGGCCCAGCCTGCCCCACCCCCCCTCTTCGGAGCCCCTGCCCTTCCCACTCACCCACCCCTCCGTGCGGTCAGGAAGGTTTGCCGGGCGCGTCGCGCCGCCAGCTCTGGCCCGCCACGCTCCGGTGCGACCCGCCAACCACTTTCTCAAGTCCCGAGCCTCCACGCCCGGAGCCTTTCACAGCCTCCCGCCCCGCGATGCGGAGCGACACTCCATCCGCTTGCAAGGCATAGCGTGTCGCCAGGGCCGCCGCCTCGACACTCGAAGTAAGAGTTCCTCGCCGTATCCACTCCCATCCCCTTCCCTGGGATCTGGCATTGCAAGAAACAAAACAAAACATCGGGAAAAATCACGACCAGAGCCCCAGACACCACATTTCTGCTGCATTTGTCGATCCACATCGAATTGTGATGGTCTTGGGGCCCAGAGCCTGGCGAGAACGCCCGTTGTGAAAACATGCGACGCCCAGATCTCAGGGGTCCCCTTCCCCATATCATCTCTTGATCGTCCTCCCCTCCCCCAACGGTGCGCCGAACTCGCGCTGGTCCGCCAGGATAGAGTCCGCCCGCTTGTTCGGGAACCTGAACAAGTATGCCTATTATTTCACGGACGGGGGGTGGCGGGATCACGAGGGGGGGGGGAGTGAGTGTTCCACAATGTTGGGGGGAGGATGAGAAAGAGGAGGACGAAGACGAGGAGGAGGAGAGGGATGAGGAGGAGGAGGAGGAGGAGGAGGAGGAGGAGGAGGAAGGGGAGCGGGAGGGGAATGGGAGAGGGGCAGGGGGAGGAGGAGGGATCAGGGATAATGGAGAAGAGGGCAGGAGTACGAAGAATAATAATAGCAAGCGTGCTCATAATGGTATACCTATGAACAGCAATCGTAGTATTAAGAGATGCGGAGGAGGAGCAGGAAAAGGAGGATAGGGACCACGACGAGGGCGAGATGAGAGCGGGGTGGGGGAGAGGAGAGGATGGGGGGGAGAAGACGTGGCCAATCGGAGCTATTCTGGGACATCGGCGACTTGTCAGCCCAGAATTGGCGGAGGGAGCATGGCTGCGCTGCCCTGGCGCTGCAGACGAGGCCCACGGGATCTCGGTCGCAGGAGGCCTCTTCGGGGCGGCACATCCCAGGTGCTTCGAGGATCGTAACTGCAAGCGCGGCTCTCTTGGCGCTGGAGGCGAGCTCGCTGCGGGCGCTCGGCTGGGTGGCTGGCGAGCACAGTTCGCGCGACGCGGGCTGCCAGCCTCAACGGCTTGTCGCGGTTTGGCGGGAAGCCCTGCTGCGCCAGCGGTGCCCGTGCACGCGCAATGAGGGAGGGATGAGCGAGTGAGCCCATTTCTGCGCCAGCGCTGCCCACGTCCACGTGCCAGAGGCACACAGGGGCAGAGGGCGTGAGCGATTAGCGGGCTTCCATCGTTGGTTGTGTATCGCAGCTTGGCGGCGAACTTTGGTGCTAGCGGTGCCCACGCACGGGCACGAGCCTTGGTGCTATGTAAACGTGAAGGTCTCCCCACGCAGCTTTCGCAACGGGGTGGGCACTGGCTACTGCTCCGAAGGGGGCGGCGAGCGTTCTAGAGAGCCGCGACGCCTGCCGCTGCATGTGCGGCGGCGGATTGTGGCAACAAGGGGGAGTGTGTGACCGGATCCCGCAGTGCGTCGTCAACGGGTGCCTAAGCTCAGCGCCACGTGCGTTGTAGGTCTGAGGAGCGGCGCGCGGCGTTCGAGGTGGCGAGCCGGGCGGCGCTCTGTCGGGCGATTTGTCGATGTGTGCCTCGCAGTGCCAGATTGGAGGAGGAATGTCAAAGGCGTGGGGGTACCAGCGAAGATAAAGCTGGATACTCGCTGGCTCGGGCGCGGACACCTCTCGCTTAGGATGTACCTTTACGGCATTTTATGGGCATCGGACTTGCAGCTGTCGCTGGAGAGGGCGTCGCAAGCAGGCGCCGTACCAACAAGCATGCGGTTTGCTGGAAAGCACGTTTTGCAAAGGCATGAGAGTGCAAATTCAAAAGCAAGATCGGGTTCAATCCAGTCTACATGGGCTGCGCGAGCTACGAACTCCCACGATGGTCGAGAATTGGTCGGGTGCCACCATGCGATCACATGGTACTATGTTAGCGCACCGCGCTTTGGAGGGGAAGGAGGACGAGGATGTGGACGATGCGGCGGAGGAGGATGCACAATGCCGATGACGATCAAGACGAGGAGGAGGAGGAGGACGACAACGAGGAACACGAGGAGGATGATTAAGAAAACGACGAAGACGAGAAGAAGCAGAACAAGAAGGAGGAGGGAGGAGGAGGAGGAGGAGGACGGCGACGACGACGAAAGAGACGACCACGAGGGAGGAGGAGGGCAAGGAGGCCGACGAAGAAGAGGACGACGATTACGATGCCGAGAACGATGAAGACGAGAAGGAGGAGGAAGGGAACGAGATGGACGAGGAGGAGTGTTGTCCCCACGTGGCCAGGACGTCATGGTGGGCCTGCCGGTGTCGCAGCGCACTTCGGTCATCATCGACACGGGAAGCAGGTTCACCCCCAGACGAGGAGGAGGAGGAGGAGGAGGAGGAGGCGGAGGAGCAGGAGGAGCAGAGGGAGCAGAGGACGGAGGAGGGGGGAAGGAGAAGGGGGACGTCGTCGTCGTGGTGTCCTACGTCTTCGTCTCGGCGCCCCTGAAGGTCAGAGGCGGTGAGTGCGTTTGGCGTTTGACCTCTTACGTTGGCAGAAAAGCAGGAGGAGGAGTTAATACATTCACCTCTTCGCTGCCCCATCCCTTCACCCGTTCTCTGTACTTCCAGCCCTCCTCCTTTCTCTCAGTCCCTTCCAGCCTCCATGTTATCCTCCTCCTTTATTTAATCGCTTCGCTCACTCCGCCGGCCCATGATGAGGCACCGCGGTCGATTGGGCGAGAGGTCGTCGGCAGTGCGGAGCTGCAGGGGTCGGCGCATGTTTTTTTTTCTGAGGCGTTGCGTTCGGGATGGTGGTGTAGAAGCTGCCCCCGCGAAACAGCTTCGCGTCGACCTTCTGAGGAGGTGTCGGGGGATCGTTGTTTCCACGGGGCTTCTAGGTTGTGCCGCTCTGGGGTGTCCCTGGCGCCTTTGTTGGGGCTCGTTGCTCGTGGACGCTCATGCGGGGGCCATGAACACAGTGTAATTGTCATCATACCTACCGGTGTGATCTCGCACTGCTTTATTTCGACCGACCGTGTGCCCATAATGCGGTCGTGCTGGTGGTTGTGCTGGCGGCCGTGCTGGTGGTCGTGGTTGGTGGACGTGCTGGTGGTCGTGCTGGTGGTCGTGCTGCTGGCCGTTCTGGTGGAGGTGCTCGCAGTCGTGCTGGTGGTCGTGCTGGTACTTGTGCTGGTGGTCGTGCTGGGAGGTGCTGGTGGTCGAGCTGGTGGTCGTGCTGCTGGCTGGTCGTGCTGGTGGTCGTGCTGGTGGTCGTGCTGGGCTGGTGGTCGTGCTGGTGGTCGTGCTGGCGGTTGTGCTGGTGGTCGTGCTGGTGGCTGGTCGCGTTGGTGGTTGTGCTGGTGATCGTGCTGGCGGTCGTGTTGGTGGCCGTTCTGGTGGAGGTGCTGATGATCGTGCTGGTGGTCGTGCTGGTGGTCGTGCTGGTGGTTGTGCTGGTGGTCGTGCTGGTGGCTGGCCGTGCTGGAGGTGCTGGTGGTCGTGTTGGTGGTCGTGCTTGGTCGTGCTGGTGGCTGGCCGTGCTGGAGGTGCTGGTGGCTGGTCGTGCTGGTGGTCGTGCTGGTGGTCGTGCTGGTGTCGTGCTGGTGCTTGTGCTGGTGGTCGTGCTGGCGGTCGTCTTGGTCGTGCTGGTGGTCGTGCTGGCGGTTGTGCTGGTGGTCGTGCTGGTGGCTGGTCGCGTTGGTGGTTGTGCTGGTGATCGTGCTGGCGGTCGTGTTGGTGGCCGTTCTGGTGGAGGTGCTGGTGATCGTGCTGGTGGTCGTGCTGGTGGTCGTGCTGGTGGTTGTGCTGGTGGTCGTGCTGGTGGCTGGCCGTGCTGGAGGTGCTGGTGGTCGTGTTGGTGGTCGTGCTTGGTCGTGCTGGTGGCTGGCCGTGCTGGAGGTGCTGGTGGCTGGTCGTGCTGGTGGTCGTGCTGGTGGTCGTGCTGGTGATCGTGCTGGTGCTTGTGCTGGTGGTCGTGCTGGCGGTCGTCTTGGTCGTGCTGGTGGTCGTGCTGGCGGTTGTGCTGGTGGTCGTGCTGGTGGCTGGTCGCGTTGGTGGTTGTGCTGGTGATCGTGCTGGCGGTCGTGTTGGTGGCCGTTCTGGTGGAGGTGCTGGTGATCGTGCTGGTGGTCGTGCTGGTGGTCGTGCTGGTGGTGTGCTGGTGGTTGTGCTGGTGGTCGTGCTGGTGGCTGGCCGTGCTGGAGGTGCTGGTGGTCGTGTTGGTGGTCGTGCTTGGTCGTGCTGGTGGCTGGCCGTGCTGGAGGTGCTGGTGGCTGGTCGTGCTGGTGGTCGTGCTGGTGGTCGTGCTGGTGGTCGTGCTGGTGGTGTGCTGGTGGTCGTGCTGGCGGTCGTGTTGGTGGCCGTTCTGGTGGAGGTGCTGGTGGTCGTGCTGGTGGTCGTGCTGGTGGTCGTGCTGGTGGTTGTGCTGGTGGTCGTGCTGGTGGCTGGGCGTGCCGGTGCTTGTGCTGGTGGTCGTGCTGGCGGTCGTGTTGGTGGCCGTTCTGGTGGAGGTGCTGGTGGTCGTGCTGGTGGTCGTGCTGGTGGTTCTGCTGGTGGTCGTGCTGGTGGCTGGCCGTGCTGGAGGTGCTGGTGGTCGTGTTGGTGGTCGTGCTGGTGGTCGTGCTCGCGGTCGTGTTGCTGGCCGTTCTGGTGGAGGTGCTGGTGGTCGCGCTGGTGGTCGTGCTGGCCCCTCCCCCTCCCCCCCTGCGCCCCCCTCCCCTTATTCCGACCGACCGTGGGCCACCCCCCCCGCTTCTCCCCTGCGCCCCCTTCCCATTATTCCGACCGGCCGTGGGCCACCCCCCCCGCTCCCTGCCTGCGCCCCCCTCCCTTTATTCCGACCGACCGTGGGCCACCCCCTCCGCTCCCCCCTTGCGCCCCCCTCCGCTTATTCCGACCGACCGTGGGCCCCCCCCCGCTCCCCCCTTGCGCCCCCGTCCCCTTCTTCCGCCCGACCGTGGGCCACTCCCCCCGCTCCTCTTCTGCGCCCCTCTCCCCTTATTCTGACCGACCGTGGCCCCCCCACCGCTCCCCCCCTGCGCCCCCGTCCCCTTATTCCGACCGACCGTGGGCCACCCCCCCCGCTCCTCCCCTGCGCCCCCCTCCCCTGCGCCCCCCTCCCCGTCCGACCGCCGTGGCCCCCCCCGCTCCTCCCTGCGCCCCCTCCCCTATCCGACCGACCGCGGGCCTCCCCCGCTTTTTTTCTTTTTTTTCCTCCCTTGCGCCCAGTCACTTATCGACGACCGTGGGGCCTCCCCCCCGCTCCTCCCACCCTGCAGCCCCCCTCCTCTTATTCCGACCGACTAGGCCACCCCCCCGTTCCCCATTGAGCCCCCCTCCCTTTATTCCGGAACGACGGGGCCCTCCCCCCCGTCCTCCCTGCGCCCACCTCCCCTATCCGACCGACCATGGGCCCACCCCCGCTCCAGACCCATGCGCCCCTTCCCCTTATCCGACCGACCGTGCCCCCACCCCATCCGCCTTTATCCTTTAATTCCCCACCGTGCAGCCTCCCCTTCCCTTATTCCGACCACCGTGCCACCCCCCCCCCCGCCTCCAACACTGCGCCCCTCCCTTATTCGACCGACCGTTGCCCCCCCCCCCCCGCTCCCCCCCTGCGCCCCCCTCCCCTATTCCGACCGACCGCCACCCCCGCTCCCCCCTGCGCCCCCCTCCCCTTATTCCGACCGACCGTGCGCTCCCCCCCGCTCCCCCCCCTGCCACTCCTCTCCTTATCCGACCGACTGTGCCCCCCCCCCCCGCCTCCCCCCCTGCGCCCCCGTCCCCTTATTCCGACCGACCGTGCTCTTAGGTGGCCCTGAGGGCGGCGCCCAGGAGGAACACCATCTCTGACCCGATTTGCCCAGAGCTGGTTCGGAGTACTTTTCGTCTGGGGACCCCAGGGGCCCCCCCGCGCGCGCGCGAACTAGAAATATTCGGAAGCAGTTCCCGGAGATCTTAGCACGCCCGTGGCCCATGGGGCCGGCGACTTTCTTCGCAGGATGCGACAGGGCCCAACGCACCCTTACCTCTGCAAGCGCCGTGGGGGGTTCCATAGCCGTGGCGATTCTTTCCGTAGCGTTTTGGCTCCACCATGCCGCCTTCCGTCGTGAGGAAGCGGCCGGCCGCGGGCTCCGCGCTCCCTCCGCGGCCTGCCCGCAGTCTGGCGCGACGTCGTCTTGCTGCCGCCCCCACTGCAGCCCTCTTATCCAAGCCAGACGTTGCCCCACGCAAGCGGCGCCGCAACGCTGCGTACGCCGCCAAAGAAGCAGCCCGAGAGAAGGCGCGCCGCGCTGCTGCCACCGCCGCGCAAGCCGCGGCAGCTACTGCAGGCGCCCCCGCACCCCACCCGGAGGCTGCCCGAAGCGCCAAGAGGCGATCTGCTATCACCGCCGCGCAAGCCGCGGCAGCTACTGCAGGCGCCCCTGCATCCCACCCGGAGGCTGTCCGAAGCGCCACGAGGCGAGCAGCTGCTCCTGCAACGACCACTGCCGGCGACGCCACGCCGCTGGACTTCATTGAACGACTACATTCTGAATCTGGATACCAGGTGTCACGACATTCCAGACAGCTCCGCCATCGAGACGCCGCGACGGCGCCACCTTCTGACGACGCCCTCTTCGACCAGATAGCCAACGACGTTCGCACTTTCTGTGCCGTTACGGCCGATGACCAACGCAGAATGGTCCGAGCTTACTCCGCGAAGATGGATCATGCCGCTCCTCTCCCTGGATGCGGTTCCTGCGGTCGCCGCGACCCTGCGTTCCCTGCCACGGAGCGCGTTCGGCTCGAAGACTTGCCTCCCGACCATTGGCTCTTCCTCACGCCTGGCGAATGCAGAGACCTGGACGCCATGCCTGCGGTGACTTTCTGCGAGGCTGACGGCTCCACGCGCACCGTCGAGACCAAAAGCATCCGCAGCTATGTCTCCATCGGCGCCTCCGCGAGGCTGCACCTGCACCCGGAGCTCACGCGCACCATGCCGGACGGTGGCCACGAGACGTTTCTGTGCGAGAGTTGCGCGCGGCCGCTGTCGGATCCGGCGGCCGCTCCGCCTTCGCGACCCTTGGCTTCGGGACGGGATTTCAGGCTGCTTTCTCGAATCGGGCTCGGAACTCCTTCCGAGGCTGAAGCCCTTGCCCTCGCAGACGTGCGCCTCTACAGCCTCGTGGCCAAAATACATGTCCCTGGACAGCGCTCCAGCGCAGCATCTAGGTCTGTCCTCAAGGGCCACATGATCGCATTCGTCCACGACGGGCCCACCGCCATCGAAGCCCAGTTCAACGCCGCCCGACTCCGCAACGTACTGGAGCACATCCAGGTGGTCTACGTCGGCAACACCGACCGAGTCACCAACCTCGAACGCCACGCTCTTTCCATGAAGAGCGTGCAGATGCGACCCCATGTACTCTACAACCACCTCTCGCTACGCCGCGCCCTCGGACACGTGGCCTCCACAGACGCATCCCCTCCGATTGCGGACATCGCAGCCTTGCTGGCTGACTGGTCTGCTTCTCTGTCAGCTCGCCCCCGTCACGCGGACACAGACGACGTAGAAGAGGCCAGCCGGCCATCGGATATCGCCAACGTCAGGGACGTCGCCATGGACGACCTCCACCAGGACGCCCCCACTCTTCCACCGAACCTGCGCGTTCATTCTTCGTTGGCCGCCGGAGCCCCCCCCCTGGGGGCGGCGAACAACGCTGCACTCTCCTGCTCCCTGCTTCCTCGAGCTCCCCCCGACTTCGCAACCTTTCCCTTTTACCACGTCGCCACCTCCGCCCAGTTTCTGCCCCTGGCCCTGCGCAATGGGCCCCGAAGCGTGCACGCGCAGATTCAGTGGAATCGTGATCCACAGGATACCGTCCTCGGACAACCTACCGAGCCCCAGGGCGACATTCACGCAGAGCCCACGCTGTCCTTGGACCCAGTTGGCGTCTTCTTACAATCCAGCGACGCCGTGGCTGGCAGTATCTTTGATGGTCTCGTAGACACCCTTCGAGCGTCCAGCCGCGCCGACCCCGAGGACATCCACGACGAACGCCAAGAGCAACCGGATGCCACCCCTGCTGGCCCACCCTCTCACGCCTCCGCCTGTGGCCCGCCACCCACGAAGTGCCGACGACTGAAGCGCCCCATGAACGAGTTCACCAACAACGCCGACTTGCTGCACGGCGCCTTCTGGTTCCTCTTTCCGTTGCGGGCCGGCTTGGTTTCCCAGGGCCCCTCGAGCATACACGAGTCCAGACACATACTCACCCAGTTCCACAACGGCTTCGCCCATTGCCACAATTTCATATTCCTGCTTGCGAACCAAATACAACGCCACGCTGCTGCCAGGGGGGTCGCTCTGCGCGTGAAGACGGACCCTTTCAGCTTCAAAGCCTTCGCAGACATGGTCGCCGACAAAGATGTCTACCTCGACCGACTGGACCGCGCGATGGCAGATCCCAACAGTAAAGAGGCCCGGGCGCTACTCAAGCAAGTGCTCCGGTTCGCGACGTCATCTGGTAAGACCATCCCCTGGAGCGGTGAGGAAAGAGCTTCTGAAATCACCAAGCTCTACGCTTTACAGAGGAGGTTCGGCCCCTTCAGCTCCTTCCTGACCGTTGCCCCGGACGACGTGCACCAGCCCACCTCTATCCGCTTGTCTTATCGGCACGCGGGAGACCCTAAAGGAGCTACCACACTCTTGACCTCTCTCCCCCTGCCCCCTCAGGGAACCCTCCCCCCGCGACTTCTTGCCTGGGCCCTCGGGCCTCGAGCCCTCGCTCCGATTCCTGAGTTTGGTTCCGAAAATGGATTTTTCAAAGAAAAGTCAGATACCAGCCTTCTCTGGTCCCCCCGAGAGAGCCCAGACCCCCAGCATCTCCTGTAAGAAGATACTCCAAAGAAAAACATTGTGTTTTCCCCAGGCGGACGCTCCCGGACGCTCATAACCCCGAGGGCTTTTAAACATTTTATTCGTCATCGCGGTTGAGAACCGCGCGTCTCTGGCTTCAAGCGCGTGCGCTGGAACAGAAAATCTTCCCAAAACCATTGGTTTTCGACGCATCAGGGGCGTCCGGCTCGGGAAAACACACGTTTCTGAAACGGTTTCAGCCGAAGGAGCGCGCAGCCTCCACAGGATTCCACAGGAGTCCGCGGGACCCCCCAGGAGCCCCCAGGATTCCCCGGCAACCCCCGGGCTGGACATTTCATCAGGTGCGAGTCACGCATCTAAGTGTGAGTCGTCTTCCACGACCCCTTCAGGTGCGGCCAGCCGCGCCAATGGCCCGCCGACGAAGCTGGCCTACTGCGCGTCCTTCGCAAACAGGGCAACGAGGGGGACGTCTCCGCGTTCTCCGAGAAGTCCGCGCCGCACTGCGCGGACGAGTCGTACACGTTCTCCATGGGCGAGGCATTCCTGCAGCGCTTGGCGACTCTGAATCCCGTGGCAACCACGTTGCTGTGGGAACAGATGGCGGAGGCTATCTTCACGGAGCTCGTGGGCACGCCGCCGCACCACAAACGGAGGAAGTCGCAGCTCATCGACGAGAACATCCCCCACCGTGGCATCTTCGGAACCCCATGGGCCCGGCATTTCGCGACCGAAACAAACGGCCGCAAGTCCTTCCACTTCCACGCCGGTGTCATCGCAGGGGCCTCTCCTACATTGTTGGCCGACGTGGCTGGGTACCCACGCTTGGAGGCCGCTGTGCACGCAGCCCTGGACTCGATGTACACGGCCCACGTGCCAGCCGACTTGCACGCCATCGACGTGGCCCGCCGGACGTTGCGTATACCAGCGGAGCGTCAGACTTTCTTCCAGACCACCGACACGCCCACCCCAGAAGCCGTCCGAGAGTTTCACATAGATGCCGCCATCACAGCTCTTACCACTGGACTACATTCACACGCGGCCACCTGCCACAAAGGCAAAAATGGCAAGCTCGGGTGCCGCATGGCGAAACCCTCTGGACACCCCGTCCCCCAGTCTCGCGTCCTCGCAATCCTGCCCGACGAACCCGCGCAGGGCACCGTGGACTGGTCTTGCAAGTACTGCACCCCAGGATACGACCCGAAACAACGACCAGCGACTGCACTTTGGGCTCGCAGCCCTCGCCCTGGTGATGGGGCTGCCAACGTCGTCCTCTCCTACGAGCACGCTCGCCCACACGTGGAACCCGATTCAGGCCGGTTGCGCGACATCATGAGCATGCCCCGCGCCGATTTGGAGTCACTGGATCCCTCTGCAGCGCGCGGGATGTTCCGAGACGTGTGCCGCGAACTCAGCAGCCTTTTGTCCAGACCTACTCAAGGCCGCAACCTGAACGACTGCCTCAATTCATGTAGTCAAGACGACGCTCGTGCCATCCTTCTCGCTTGGCACGGCATGCGATGCCGAAATGCGGCCCTCGTGGAGTTCAGCCCCACCCTCTCGGGATGCGTCCGGAGCAACACCGCACCTCTGCACCTCGGTGCCGGGGAGGCTGCGAAGGGAGCCGGCATGTACATGGTGAAGTACCTCGTTAAAGAGGCTTACGATCTGGCAGCCTCGTTATCCGCATTGGCGGACGCTCGTCGTCACATTGACCTCTACCCGTCCTCGGCTGACGACGCAGGCACCGCAGCCCGGTGCACTCGCCACTTCCTAGAACGAGTTCTCAATTCCAGTGCCGCCGAGCTTGCCCCGACACAGGCGGCTGCGATCGCTCTCGGCGTCGCGTCAAGCGGACATTCTCACACATACGTCAATGCCTACGTGTGGGACGCCGTCCACCTCAGACGTCTATTGCCCACCGGGGTCTCCCTGCTGTCATCTTGTTCCTCCGACAACCCTCCGCCCGCCCCCGATCCGCCCGACAGCGAGGATTCGCCCTTGGGCCAACGCGATGCCGACGCATGCACTGGCGACCCTGACGACGTCGACGCGGCAGACGAATGCGACCATCCACGCCGAGGCACCTGCAGCATCTACACCACTTCAGACGGAACGCCGATTGCATTATCGCAGGCTGACCACTACGCGCACCGGTCCCAACAACTCGCCGACCTCACTTTCGACGAGTTCGTCATGGGGATGCGCATCCAGAAAGTCTCCGCGGAACAGAGGGCAAAGATAGCCGCCGAATCGGGCAAGAGGGGCCGCCCTACGAACCCGAGCTTCGAACTCGAACCGCCGCACCCTTCGGCGGGCCAGTACGTCATCAGGGAAAAATCCAAATTCGACGTGCCGGTGTTTGTCGGAGCTCCTCCGCCCCGTCTGCCCCCCGATTCCGCTCCGCGCAACAAGGCGCGCCAGCGTATGGAGGTGGCCCACGCCGAGTACTTCACCGCGCTCTTCGCACCTTGGTCCGCGGCCCAACTGGAGACCGCGACCCCGACCACTTGGAGCGCTTATCAGCGCCGCCTGGAGGGCGCGGCTCACGGCTCCGCGCCTCCTGCATCCGACTCCGTGCGGCACGGGGAGAGTCAGAGAATCGCGGAGGGCCGCTTGTTCCGCATCCACCATGTGGCGACAGCCCTCACGTCGAATACCCGGAAGACAGATATTATGAGCAAATGGCGCATGCGAGATCGCACTCTGTGGTCCGAAACGACCTCCTGTCCAGACGTAGCCCTTCCCCCTGGCCGCAGCAAGGATCAAGAGACCGACGCCGCCGCAGACATCCGCAACCTACGCGACGCTGCCAGCGCCGACGTCAACTCCAGAGCCATGAAACGAGCTGCTGCAATGGAATCCTGGGCGGACGACATTACCGACAGACTACCACCACTACCCGACGTACCATCCACGCCGGATCCTCGGTCACACTGGCCACGGGGGGCTCCGACCAAGGACGGTCATCCCGTCCACCATTTCCCAAGTGGCTCCACCGACGTCGCCTCCTTCCTGGCAGACCTCAAGCAGCCTCGACGCAGGCCTTCCGACGACGCCAACACACCGAGCCACGTGGACCATCCCGTCGCAGACGCCTCCCCGGAGGACGGCGACCCACCAGAGTTCGACCCTATCGACGACGAGACCTTCATGCGTCTCGCACGCAACTGGGAATCAGACGTCCGTAACACGCCACCCGGAGGCTGTCCCCCCCCCGCCTCCTCTCAACCCCCAACAGCGTGCTTTCGCAAGACAGCATTTGGCACTACAGCGCCACCTCGCTGCCGGCCGCCAACGAGGTGACGACCCCCACGACACACTCGCCACTCTCCGACAGCAAGGGCTCCGGCAAGTGCATCTGCTCCAGGGAGCTGGGGGCGTCGGAAAGAGCGTGCTCTTGAAGGCGATGCACGCCGTCTTACGACGCCTGCTCTTGGGACACATGGCCATCGCAGCCTGGACGGGAATCGCATCTGCGCCTTTTGGGGCGCCGACGCTGTGTTCTTTCCTGAAATTGACTTCGCTTGCCTGGCTGAAGACCGCCCCGTGGACGCTGACACGTTGCAGCTCCTCCGCAAGGACTTCGCCGACGCCATGTGCGACCCGGCCGACCTGCTCGTCTTCGTCGTCGACGAGGCCAGTTTTCTCGTCCCGGCAGCCTTACACCACATCGACCTTCAACTACAACGATTACGCGGTGTCCACGGCGTCCCTTTTGGAGGCGTCGCCCTCATCCTGGCAGGGGACTTTTGGCAGAAACCGCCTCCGAGCCCCACGACGCTCGCAGAACTCCTCGCCAGCGTTGACGTGCCTGGCCTATCGAGGCCAGTCCGGCACTCCCCCATGAGCACATCAGATAAGGGCCTCGAGATATTCCGACGGGCTCGCCGCACTGTTCTGACGCAGCAGATGCGAGCTGCCGACGACCCTGGTTTCCAGACGGATCTGCTGCAGCTCCGGGACACGACCCCTGGCGCCCCGGTTCCAGCGAGGTTGACAGACTCGCTCCGCGAGGTTTCCACCCACGACATCCAGACACATCCTGCGTGGTCTTTCGCTCCCATCTGCGTCCTGTCCAACTTCGAGCGGTACCTTCTCAACAGGATCCAGGCCGAGCGCTTTGCCAGGACGCACTCTCTACCCTTAATCCGATGGCGATACCCCTTACACGGACGCCACTGCTCTATGCTACCAGCTGATGTCCAAGACGGCCTTTACGAGAACGAGCCAGGCATGTGGGGATGCTTCGTGCGCGGGGCCCCGGCCATGCTGCTCGCCAACATCCAGCCCACCAAGTTCTGCGTCAACGGGGCCATGGGTTTCCTGCACTCCCTCAGCTTCGACGGCGATGCACCGGGAGTGTTCTTGGACTCTGTTGCATCTGGCGGCTTCCGGGAGATTATCTCGAGGAGCCCCCTGCCTCTATCAACGTCCAGATTTCCTTGCCCGCTGGCGAAGACGGCGCTGGGATCGAGACCCTCGTTCCTGGGTCCGTGGTCGTTCCCATCGCATACACCTCCCACGTCGAGGACTACGACACCACCTCGTTGTTCAGCATCCTCAAGCGCGCGCCCAAGCGCATCCGCATACGGTGTCACGCGGTTACGCTGGCGTTCGCTTGCACGGATTATAAGCTACAGGGCAAGACGTGCGACGAGTTGGTGCTCAGCGTGGCCAGGCGACCTTGGCCGCCGCATTTGGACAGAAAAGGCTTCTACGTCGCTGTCAGCAGGGTACGCGCCAAGGCTCGCCTGCGGGTGCTTCACCGACCGTCTTCGGAAGCCGGGGGACTGCACCATTTGCGCAACTTGCCGCCTGCCCGAGAACTTCACGCTTGGAACGCCGGGTACGATGCAGATGGAGATTGGCACCCCCCCCTCGCCCATGCGGCGGCGTCTGGCGCACCATCTACCCGACAGCGTCCACCGCGCACCCCTGCGCGGGCACCGCGTCCACGACCAATGGCGGGAGGGGCATAATTTGCACGAGTACCCGCACGCCGGTGAAGAGCCCTCCACGCGAGGGCCGCCACCTTGACGCACGCCAGCAGTGTCGCCGCATTGTCCTTGCATTACTTGCGAGCGACAACTGTGCTGCCAATTCGACGCCTTCTACCTTAGCAGATCAGAGTCAGCGCGCTTCCCCAGCATTGCGCGAAAAACAGTGCCCAACATTTCGTCCATCGCCATCTTGATCATAAGGAACGCATTGCTCACCCATGCCAAATATTGCCCCTGATTTTTGTTCGATCTCTTAGCGCGGCAGCATCCCCGCAAGCTCCCTGGCCCCAAGGATACCCGGGCGCACCAGACGCCATAGTGATTCAGAGGCCGCCGCCTGCCTACCAGACTTTCGCTTAGAAATTTGATTTTTCGGACCCGAAGTCAGCTTCTGTGCTCGCCCCGCCCCATCGCTGTCCCACCACATTTCAATCTTGCTGCCCTTTCTTTGAGGGCCTCGCGCGCAGTGCACCAGCCCAACTCAGCATCAGACTTCTTACGAGAGCTTCGATTGCCCCTCAACCGTCGATCTCGCCCAGCACTCGCTCTCAGATTGAGCCTGCCATGGCGGACAAGCTCGAGACTGCGAACGAGCGCAACTGCGGTACCAAGACCATACACGCGCGAGCGCTGGACCCGATGGTGCGCAAGACCAAGAAGGACTGCGAGGTCTTCACCTGCAAGCTGATCAGCGAGAGTGGCCTCTATTGCACAGCCGAACAGATGATCTTCGGGGACTCGCCGGCGGCGCGCGCGAGAGTCAGCAAAGCATTGGCGACCAAGTGGGCCGCGAAATCCGCGTGGTCTCTCTCCAAGCTGAAGCTTGTGCGCAAGAAAGAGGCCTTCCACGGGGGCCCGCACTCATGCGTACTTCAGCTGAACAACAAGGCCATGACCACGAAAGCATTGGACGCGCCGGAGGCCAACAAGCTGCCGGACGAGCTGGAGCCCCCCGTGGGAGTCCAGGACGTCCTCGACCTCTCGCAGGACCAGGCGATCGACCTCCACGGGTTCGTCTCGGATGTTTCTCCCGAAGCCCAATTCAAAGGCAAGAACTTGGTGGAGGCCACGGTCTGCAACGGGGCCGGAAGCAGCATCGCCTTAAAATTTTGGGGGGAGAACGCCCCCCGCGCAGAGCAGCTGCAGAAGAAAGAGCCCATCTACATCTACGGAGCGTACTTGGTCCACCCCGACAGTGGCGGCGTGCACCTGTCAGTCCGGGAGCCCACGTCCTTCGCCACGCCTACAGGCACGCGCCCCAAGATAGCGGCCATGCTCGCCGGCGGCGTTCGCGACCTCGCCGGCGACCAGATCCAAAGCCTGACCGTCTATGAGGCCAAGGACTACAAGGCGCGGCCTGCCGTCCCCCCTGCATTCTCTGCCTGGCCCCTGCACAATGGCTCTGTCCCGCGGCCCCCCCGCGCAGCGCCCGGCCAACCCCCGTCCCGCAACTCGAAACCCATTGGTGCCCCCCTTCCAGAGTTTGATCCTGAAACCAACAATTTCTCAACGAAAATCTGGCCCCAGCCGCCCGTCCGGAGCCGTTCTCCGCCCCAAAGTTTCGCTGAGACATGGCGCTCTCGCCGAGCGCACCCCCCCCCCCGATGCGCCCCCCAAGGTCGGGCCCGCCGCCAGCTCCAACGCGGCCGTCCTGGACGCGCTCCTCCAGAGCAAGACGACGCCCCCGGACACCCTGTTCGAGATCCCGGCAGCGTCATTCTCCCTCAGCGACACGGAGACGCTCTTGACAAAAGATGGGACCCGCGTCTGGGCATCCGTGCGCATGGTCGACCACGCTGGGTCCGTGGAGGCCAAGGTGACGGAGAAGGTCGCCCTCGCGCTGACTGGCTGCACGGACAAGGCGGAATTCCAGGCCGACGTTGAACAGGGGTCCGCGACGTGGACCCGGGCGCGCGTTCGGGCCACGCTGCGCGCCCCGAAGAGCGTTGATGGCGACAAGACGAGCACGGACCCCCGCCTGATCATCGCGTGCGCGGACCCCCGGAACTTCGACGCCGTCGCCCCGCTGCCCGCCCCGCACAGCGACAGCCGCGTCGTTCCCACGAACGCCCGCAGCATTTCCTTGAGCACCACCGGGAAGCTGACCATCACCATCGGCTCCGCGCGCTTCCTCGCGAGCGGCGCGTTCCTCCTGGTAGAGGCCACGAAAGACCCCGAGACCGTGCCGCGCGAGGGCGGCTTCGCGATCACCAACTACATCGTGGACGCGGCGGAGAGCGACTCCGACCAGAAAACCGTCTTCCACGCCGCGACTGCCTGCGCGACGAAACGCTTGGGCCGCTACGCGCTCGCGAAGAAAGACCAGGCGCTCATCGTGGTCACCCACTTCGACGCCGCGACGTCCGAGTTTACCGTGAGCGACATGTGGAAGTTGCCGCCCAGCATCACGCCCGACGCGTTCAGGGCCGAAATTGCTGCTGCAGGTGAGACTCTGACCAGTCGCCCCACGCGCGCCAAGCGCAAGGCCGACCCCAAGGCCGAGGACAACTTCGACGAGTTCCTCGGGCCCGCGGTCAAGCGCATCCACGAGGCGTTCGGCGACCCGGCCGCGCCCGCGGAGCGAGGCGACCTCCAGCGCAGCTTTCCTGCGCGCGCGCGCGTGGCGTCGAGGCCCCCGACCCCTCGGATTCGATGCCGAGCTTCCATCCTGCCCCATGAGGCCCCGTCATCTGTCTACCGCCGGACCAGTGGCCCCCGTCCTGCGCCCGCCCCGCGGCGCAATGTTTTGATCCGAAAACTTGAATTTTCCCCCCAAAGTCCGGTCCCAGCTCGCTGGCCGTCTGAGCCCGCCCGCTACCCCCCCACCCCACACCACAGATTTCCATTGGGAGACGGCCATCTCATCAAATACATCTGGCACCCGCAACTGCCCCCCCCCTCGCCACCCAGATCCTGGTCTCCTTCCTCCTTGCCAGGCCGACCCACGCATTGAAACCTCCATGTCGTCCGTGGCCCCCCACATCCCAAAGCATCTCCCAACGCCGTTTGCCCCGGCATCGAAGCGCGGCGTCCGCGCCGCATCTTCCCAAGCGTGGCCGCGAGGATTGCTTGAGATATAAAACCATCTTTCAGCGCGTTCCCGCTCGGACGCCGCGGCGTCGAGCTGGCGGGATTCGCAGCGCCCTACCCGCCAGGCCGCTGTTCGGACAAAACTCAAGCCCCACTTTCCTTTTCTCCCTGCTCTGCCTCCTCCCTCGTCCTCCTCCCTCCTCCTCCTCCTCCCTCCTGATCCCCGCCCGCCCCCCCTCCCCTTCCCCTCCCCCCCCCCTTTCCCAGCCCCGGACAAAAGGGGAAAGGGGGCAATCCTGGAAGCACGCTGGGCCAACAGAGCCCGGGCAGGGACAGCCCGCGGCGAGACCAAGTGCCAAAAACCACCCCCACTGCACAGTAAATTACTAGCGAGGCCACCGCCTCCTCGCAGCAGCAGCAGGAGAAGGAAGGAGAGGCCATCTTGGAGGCTTCGTGGGAGCCGTTTGGGCCCACCTAAGGCCGTCTTGGGTGCATCTTGGGCCGTCTTGGAGGCATTTTTGGTACCATGTTGCCCGTCTTGGAGGCCATCTTGGCTGTGCTGGCTGCTCTTATCTGGCTGGTCTGGTTGGTCTGGCTGGCACGTCTGGTCCCAGCTGTTGTGGCTGGACTGGTCAGTCTGGCTGGTGTTGCTGGTCTGGCTGGTCTGGCTGGCACATCTGATTCTGGTTGTTTTGGCTGCGCTGCTCAGTCCGGCTGGTTTTGTTGGTCTGGCTGGTCTGGTTGGTCTGGCTGGTCTGGCTGGTCCGGCTGGTCTGGTTGGTCCGGAATCTGCGACGGCAGCGCCCTTGTCCGCAGGCGTCCAGCCTCGCTTCACTTGGAAAAACACAGGAGGAATCGACAAAGCCCCGCCTGAAAAAAAAACAGCTAAACCGGTGTTTTTTTCAAGCACGGTTTTGCGCGACAGCGCTGCGTTTTACCACTGTCCGCGCGTTGCCGCGGCCGCGGGCGGGGGCATTGCCGTCGCAGAGTGTTGGCCGCCGTCCAGACGGCCAGCCCGACGTCATGTCTCGCCGTGTCTCCTTGTTTCTTATTTTTCCATTCAGACCCCACTCCCTTTCTCCCCCCTCTCCCCATTCCCTTCTATATGCGTGCATTTTTTCGTTGACGTCTCCCGTTCGGCAGACGGGGTTATCTTCAGCAACGCTCGGCTACAGGATGTCGGAGGCTGTCTAGAGCCATGCTCGGCTATCTTGGGCCGTCTTGAGACTGTCTTGAGACATCTTCGAGGTCCGCCTCTCTTTGCACATAGTTCCCGCATCGTTTTCACTGCTATCCGAAGAGGAATGGGCGCCGGAATCTGTGACGGCAACGCCCTTGTCCGCAGGCGTCCAGCCTCGTTTCACTTGGAAAAACAGATGAGGAATCGACAAAGCCCCGCCGGAAAAACAAATAGCTAAACCGGTGTTTTTTTTCAAGCACGGTTTTGCGCGACAGCGCTGCGTT
The DNA here is from genome assembly GCA_963575745.1 of Prorocentrum cordatum. Classification (NCBI taxonomy): domain Eukaryota; class Dinophyceae; order Prorocentrales; family Prorocentraceae; genus Prorocentrum; species Prorocentrum cordatum. The sequence goes on from CAUYUJ010003669.1 coordinate 93,427, forward strand.
TTACCACTGTCCGCGCGTTGCCGCGGCCGCGGGCGGGGGCATTGCCGTCGCAGAGTGTTGGCCGCCGTCCACACGGCCAGCCCGACGTCATGTCTCGCCGTGTCTCCCTGTTTCTTATTTTTCCATTCAGACCCCACTCCCTTTCTCTCCCCTCTCCCCATTCCCTTCTATATGCGTGCATTTTTCGTTGGCGTCTCCCGTTCGGCAGACAAGGTTATCTTCAACAACGCTCGGCTACAGGATGTCGGAGGCTGTCTAGAGCCATGCTCGGCTATCTTGGGCCGTCTTGAGACTGTCTTGAGACATCTTCGAGGTCCGCCTCTCTCTGCCCGTAGTTCCCGCATCGTTTTCCCTGCTATCCGAAGAGGGATGGGCGCCGGAATCTGCGACGGCAACGCCCTTGTCCGCAGGCGTCCAGCCTCGTTTCACCTGGAAAAACATAGGAGGAATCGACAAAGCCCCGCCGGAAACAAAACAGCTAAACCGGTGTTTTTTTTTCAAGCACGGTTTTGCGCGACAGCGCTGCGTTTTACCACTGTCCGCGCGTTGCCGCGGCCGCGGGCGGGGGCACTGCCGTCGCGCAGTGTTGGCCGCCGTCCAGACGGCCAGCCCGACGTCATGTCTCGCCGTGTCTCCCTGTTTCTACGCTTCCCCACTCAGACTCCACTCCCTTCTCCTCTCCCCATTCCCTTCTTCATGCGTGCATTTTTCCTTCGACGTTTCCCAATCGGCAGACAAGCGTGTGAGCGTTATGCCGTATGTCATACTTGGGTCAGGTTTTGTTGGTCGATCAGCTCGCGGGAATCGCGATGCTGGAAGACGCTGAGCGACAATCGATACATCGGGCAAGCGCGGAAGGCATTGGCGGTGTGAACTGCGACGCGCGCGTCCTGAAGATGTGGCATCTGCTCGTGGTTTTTCGGAATGTTCTTACTTTCATGCACGTTGCCGGCGTTGCTAAATTTCCCGTGTGCCTCCTGCACGAGCGTGGATGCCATGCGAAAAAGCACGACAAGGCAATGCTTAACAAAGCCGTAGCTTCTTTCAAAAAATCTGGTGAGACACGCAATCATGAATGGGTTGATGTTGAAGGGCTGGCAAAACATTTTCGTTTGGCAGAGCTTGCGGATCAGATCGCCCCAGGAGTCAATCACGACCCACTTGTGCGCAAATTGAACAACTTTAAGTCTTCTTGTGATATCACCTCAGCGACCAAAACGAAGATGTTGCTTGCCCACCCGAGTGTGCCTCTTACCGCGGTTGCCCATTTTTGTATATTTTGTTGTTTGTTTTGCAATGAAAGCCACTACGTGATGTCGTTCTACGTCGTTTTAGAGCTGGTGTATCGGAAAGCAGCCATTCTTCGCGATACCGACAAATTACGCAAGCATCTGCTGACGCACCGGGAGCGATTGAAAACCGACGGGTCTTACCCCACACTGCCAGACATCAGCGCATATGACGTTCAGAAATGGCACGAGGCTGCAAACATATGCGTTGATCTATACGGCCGACAGCCGAGGATGGGCTACCACGCCCCGGCGCTGTCGGGCTACGACGACGCAGCCCTCCTGCCAGAGGGCGCGGGCACCCGTCCTCACCGCGTCGCCGTCCGCATGAGGGCGATTGCGGTGAGCCTGCAGGAGCACCGGCACATATTGGACAATTCTGCCCTGCTCACGATTGAGTGTACCAAGTCGCTTTTGCAGACGGATTGCGATTGGGCCCCTTACCAAGGCCAGGCCATGCTCAAGCGGTGCCTGCGCGCCCGCCACGGGGACCGGTACGAGGGGCACCACGCTTCGACCGTGCCGTACATGGAGCTGCCGGGGGACGGCGCGTCATTGTTTCTCCAGAAGCTAGCACCGGAAGCCCGCGACCTCATCCTATCATACTCTTCGGGCAGCGCCGTGGACGAGTCGGCGGGCAGCACGGTGGTGAAGACGACCAAGCCCATCAATTCCCTGAACCACAAGCTGCTGTGGCTCCTGCAGCGCCGTCAGAGTTCCATGCCGCTCCACTCCCGCGCGCTGTCTCTGACTGGCCTCTCGGAGCTGGAGTTCGACGACACGGAGCACGGCGTCTGCGAGGCCCGGACTTATGTCTGGGGGCACACGTGCCGAAAGCGCTATCCGCCAGGTTTTTCTGCGGACATGGCGGCGGCTCACAAGCAGTGGCACCGCGCCGTGGCGCTGCCCGCGGCGCGGGCTCAGGAACAGGGCCCTGCCGACGACGCTCCTGATCCCAAGAAGCGCAGGTTGAGCTGAGAAAAACGTCGCCGGCTTGTCCGGTTGGCCTGGCTGGTCTTCTCTGGCGGTCTGGTTTGTCTGGTTGGTCTGGCTGGTTTGTCTGGTTTGTCTGGTCTGGCTGGTCTGGTTGGTCTGGCTAGTCCGGTTGGTCTGGCTGGTCTGGTCTGACTGGTCTGGTTGGTCTGGCTGGCACGTGTGGTCCCATGAGTAGTGGCTGGACTTGTCAGTCTGGCTGATCTTGTCGGTCTGGCTAGTCTGGTTGGTCTGGCTGGTCTGGCTGGTTTTGTCTAGTTGGTCTGGTCTGCCTGGTCTGGTTGGTCTGGCTAGTCCGGTAGGTCTGGCTGGTCTTCTTGGTCTGGCTGGTCTGGTTGGTCTGCCTGCTCTAGTCTGCCCTGGCTGATCTGGTTGGTTTGGTTGGTCTGCATGGTCTTGTTGGGCTGGCTGTTCTGATTGGTCCAGCTTCGTTTTTGAGCGGAAGTTGAAATCTTAACTCATCTTGATGCTCTGGCCAACGACGATCGCCGACCGGCGCGCGGTGCAGTGCGACCAGGCCACGCGCCCCGTCAGGCCGCGCCGCGTGGCCGCGCCCGACTGGCGTGGCGGCGAGCCGGGGGATTGAGGATCGAGGTTACCGGAAGATTTTCTTGGTTCGTGGCGGTTTTCTCAGCCGGCATGGTTTCCAGCGGCTGCGCCTCGCCGAGGGCGTTCCGAGAGTGCCCGTGTCGCCCCGAACGGCCGCCGGAGGCCGAGGCCAGCTTCTTGGGCCGTTTTGGGCTATCTTGAGAGCTGAAAAGAACAACATGCCCAAGTCCTTGAAGCACAACGGAAAATCATTCATTTTGCCCCTTTCGGGCTTTCCCAGAGGACGTTTTGGAGGGCTCTCGGGCCGTTTTGGAGGAATCCTGCGAGCCTTTTGGGCCGTCTTAAGCCATCTTGAGGCCACCTTGGCCCGTCTTGGGGGCATCCTGGGGCTATCTGAGCCGTCTCGAACGCCATCTTAGCCATCGTGGAGGCATCTTGAGGGCCATCTTGGGCCATCTTGGCCGTTTTGGAGGCCTCTTGGGCCGTCTTGGGGCCCTCTTGGGGCCGTCTTGGGGGCTTCTTGGGCCGTGATGGGGCCATCTTAGAGGCCTCTTGACGATCTTGGGGCGACCTTGGGGACCTCTTGGGCCGTCTTGGACCGTCGGAAAGCCGAAAAGGCGCGAATGCACGAATCCTTCAAAAACTTAAAGAAAATACATAAATATTGCCCTTTCGGGCCTTCATGGAGGACCTCTTGGAGGCCTGTTGGGCCATCTTGGACGCCTCGTGGGAGCCGTTTGGGCCCATCCAGGGCCGTCTTGGGTGCATTTTGGGCCGTCTTGGAAGCATTTTGGTGCCATGTTGGCCGTCTTGGAAGCAATCTTGGAGGTACTTGGAGGCCATCTTGGCCGTTTCGGAGGCAATCTTAGCCATCTTGGAGGCCTCTTGGCCCGTGTTGAGGCCCTCTTGGGACCGTCTTGGAGGCCTCTTGGGCCGTCATGGGGCCATTTTGGGGGCCTCTTGGGCAATTTTGGGGCGATCTTGAGGGCCTCTTGGGCCGTCTTGGACCGTCGGAAAGCCGAAAAGGCGCAAATGACCAAATCCTTCCCAAACCCAAAGAAAATCAATGATTTTGGCCTCTTCGGGCCCTCCTAGACGACCTCTTGAAGGCCTCTTGGGCTGTCTTGGAGGCCTCTTTGGAGCCTCTTGGACCGTCTTGGGCCTCTGGGGCCCTTCCGAGGCGACCCCGGCGGACAGGCCAGGCGGCCGGGAAGCTCGCCGCCGCCCGCCGCTCGGTGAGCGAGCCTCGGGCCCGAGGCGAGGATGAGTGGCCTGGGCCAGCCTCGGGTCGGAGGCGAGGACGGTGAGGCGGAGGAGGAAGCGGAGGGGGAGGAGGCGGAGGTGGAGGGGGAGGAGGAGGACGAGAAGGAGGAGGACGAGGACGCAGCGTGCCCGGCCGCATGCCGACGGCGAGGGCGACTCCGCCGCCACGCGCCGCACCGCCCCAGAAGGTGGAGAGAGGGGGAGGACAAGGAGGAGGTCGAGAACCAGGAGGAGGAAGAGAGGCGGGACAGGAGAAAGTGGAGGTGAGGAGGGGGAGAAGGAGGACGAGACAGAGGACAAGCGACCTTCCTCCATACCCAAACTGACATGCTTCTAGCCGCCCCTTCCCGTCTTCGAATCTGTCCCTTGCCAACGTGTCGCAGCAATTGCGGCGCGCTTCCCGGCGCCTGCCAAGGACTGCCTCCCTCGCGATCCCTGGTTTTCTCCATCTCCCATGGACCCACATCGTCATTGTATGATCCTTGGCACGCGTGCCCCTTGTTGCGACAGGTATGCCCCTCGACGTGAGAGGGAAAAAAGAAAAAGAGAGAAAGAGAGTGGCGGCTCTTGGGGCCTCTTGGGGGCCTCCTGGGGCGTCCTGGAGGCCTCTTTGGAGCGGAGGGCTCGGATTTTCGGCTCGTGGTCTCCATCTTGGGCTCCTCTTGGGGCCCTCTTGGGCCGTCTTAGGCGCATTTTGGGCTGTCTTGAAGCTCTCTTGGGCGGTCTTGGGGCTCTCTTGGGGGCCTCTTGGGCCGTCTTGGGGTGGTCTTGGGGGCTTTTGGGGGGCCTCTTGGGCCGTCCTGGAGTGTCGGAACCGCGAAAAGGCGAGGAAGCCATAAACCTTCAGACACCTAATGGAAATCATTGAGTTTTGCCTCTTGGGGCTCCGTTTTGGAGCCTTTTGGGGTCTCTTTCGGGCCTCTTGGCGCCTCTTGGGGGCCTCTTGGGGCGTCCTTGAGGCTTCTTGGAGCGGAAGGCCTGGATGTTCGGCTCGTGGTCTCCATCTTGGGCCCCTCTTGGGGCCCTCTTGGGGCCCTCTTGGGCGCCTTTTGGGCTGTCTTGCGGCTCTCTGGCTCTCTTGGGGGCCTCTTGGGCCGTCTCGGGGTGGTTTGGGGGGCCTCTTGGGCCGTCTTGGAGCGTCGGAAAGGCGAAAAGGCGAAAAGGCGAGGAAGCCAAAAACCTTCAAACATCTAATGGAAATCGTTGAGTTTTGCCTCTTGGGGCTCCGTTTTGGAGCCTTTTGGGGTCTCTTTCGGGCCTCTTGGCGCCTCTTGGGGCATCTTGGGGCGTCCTGGAGGCCTCTTTGGAGCGGAGGGCTCGGATTTTCGGCTCGTGGTCTCCATCTTGGGCTCCTCTTGGGGCCCTCTTGGGCCGTCTTGGGCGCCTTCCGGGCTGTCTTGAAGTTCTCTTGGGCGGTCTTGGGGCTCTCTTGGGGGCCTCTTGGGCCGTCTTGGGGTGGTCTTGGGGGCTTTTTGGGGGCTTCTTGGGCCGTCCTGGAGTGTCGGAAACGCGAAAAGGCGAGGAAGCCACAAACCTTCAGAAACCTAATGGAAATCATTGAATTTTGCCTCTTGGGGCTCCGTTTTGGAGCCTTTGGGGGTCTTTTTCGGGCCTCTTGGCGCCTCTTGGGGCCTCTTGGGGGCCTCTTGGGGCGTCCTGGAGGCCTCTTGGAGCGGAAGGCTCGGATTTTCGGCTCGTGGCCTCCATCTTGGGCCCCTCTTGGGGCCCGCTTGGGGCCCTCTTGGGCGCCTTTTAGGCTGTCTTGGGGCCCTCTTGGGCGGTCTTGGGGCTCTCTTGGGGGCCTCTTGGGCCGTCTTGGGGTGGTCTTGGGGGCCTCTTGGGCCGTCCTGGACTGTCGGAAACGCGAAAAGGCGAGGAAGCCAAAAACCTTCAAAAACCTAGGCATAATCATTGGTGTTTGCCTCTTGGGGCTCTCTTGGGAAGGGTCGGGGCTCTCTTGGGACGTCTTGGAGGCCTCTTGGGCCGTCTTGACGCCGCGTTGGGCGTCTTGGGCCGATCGTTCGGTGATTCGGAACCCTCTTGGACCGTCTTGGGGGCCTCTTTTGGCCCTCTTGGCGCGCTCCGGGGGGCGTGGAAGGCCGCGCCCAGGAGGGACACCATCTCTGAGTAATAGCTCCCGGGCTTCGGGCGGGGTACTTTTCGCCGGGGGGGCCCCAGGGGCCGCCCTGCGCGCGCGAACTAGAATTATTGTTAACCAGTTACCGGAGATCTTAGCACGCCTCTGGCCCGTTGGGCCGGCGAATTCCCCTCGCTCTCCTCCCCTCCTCACCCCGTTTCCCCCTCATTATCTTTTGAATTGACTTGGTAAGGGCTCAGAGCTTCGCAAGGTTACCAGGCAGATTATGCAATACGGCCGCATTCCACACTTCCGCGCTGTGTGCAAGCTGCTTGTCGTCAAAGTCACATCCATGACGGCCGCCACTGCATTCATCCAATTGGGGACAAGAACTTGTTCGTCTACCCTCAGACTGCTCTTTGCAAATCATGGGAGCCTTGTATACCCTCGCAATTCCGTCTTTAGCGTCGACTAGCGTCTGGGAGTCGATGAGATAGCTCCGATTTGGCGTCGGCCAACGTCGATAAGCGTCGATGTAGCGTCGATTAGCGTCGATTCGCGTCGATTAGCGTCGATTCGCTAAGAGCCGACAAGAGGGTATGGGAGGCTCCCAAGAGTTGCCACCAGACCCGGACTGCTTGCCACTCTCTCTGGATGCGTTCGGCGCAACGACACCAACCGTACGACAAGTTGGCGATACATCAACCAGATGCCATGCGACACATGGAGACCCAGACGCCCGATGCCTCGACTTCCTCAACACGGGGTCTCGTGGAGTCCCGACCCTTCCCCCCCAGGGCCTGTGCGTCATCCCGAGTTTGGTGTTCCCAAGTGTCCTGCAAGTTGGGCCATCGTTTTGAATTCGCAGCGCCGCGCGTCTCACTCCTTTTCCTTTTCACCCTGTCCCTCCCCTCTCTTCCCCTCCCCCTCCTCTTCCTCCTCCTCCTCCTCCTCCTCCTCCTCCTCCTCCCTTTTCCTCTCCTCCTCTCATGCCCCCTTCTCTTCCTCATTCTCCTCTTCCCTCTTCCCAACGCTGCCGTTCCTGCAGTTTTTCCTGCGCTGATTTCGGTACGCCTCTCACGCGGCCCCTGCCTCCAGAGGGAGCTCCACCCATGGCCCCAGCGCGCGCGTGCTCGCATGGCGTCCCCGCGCCCATTTCAGTACACTCCTCACGCGTTCCGTGCTCTGCAGGGAGCTCCATCTGGGGCCTCCGCGGGCGTGCTCGCATGGCGTCCCCGCGCCCGTTTCGGCAGATTCATCACACGCTTCGTGCCCCACAAGGCGCTCCACACATGGCCCCAGTGGGCTTGCTCGCACGGCGTCCCCGCGCCGCGTTTCGGCACACCCCTCACACGTTTCGTGGCCCCCCGTTGAGCTCCACCCATGGCCCCAGTAGGCGTGCTCGCATGGCGTTCCAGCGCCCATTTCGGCACGCCCTTGAATAGTCACGTGGCTCACAAGGAGCTCAACTGATGGCCTCATCGGACGTGATCGCATGGCGTCCCCGCGCCCATTTCGGCACACCCATCACACGTTTCGTGCCCCACAAGGCGCTCCACACATGGCCCCAGTGGGCTTGCTCGCACGGCGTCCCCGCGCCGCGTTGCGGCACACCCCGCACACAGTGCGTGCACGGTAGTGAGTTCCATCTCCAGTGGGCTTGCTCGCATGGCGTCCCCGCGCACATCTCGGCACACCCCTCACACGTTTGGTGGCCCCACAGGGAGCTCGACCCATGGCCCCAGTGGGCGTGCTCGCATGACGTCCCCGCGCCCATTTCGGCACATCCCTCACACGTCTCGTGGCGCACAGGAAGATCCACTCACGGCCCCAGTGGGCGTGCACGCATGGCATCCCCGCGCCCAATGTGGCACACCCCTCACGCGTTCCGTGCTCGGCAGGGAGCTCCTAGGGCCTCAGTGGGCGTGCTCGCATGGCGTCCCCGAGCCCATGGTCGGCACTTCCCTTCCTGTTTACAGTTGCACTTCGTTCAGATAGGGTCGGGGTCTGCACTTCGTTCAGATAGGGTTGGGGTCTTCGCCAGGCTGATTCTGACGGCCCTGCGGCCTGAGGAGGTCCCCAGCCGGCCGAAAGCGGCCAAGAATTTCCCGTCATGATTTTTTCAAGGCGCGAGCATGTCTGGGGAGCGGCCGTTCCGCAGCGGCCCCCGCCGCGTGAGCGCTCTCCTTCCCCCTCACCGCCCCGCGGCCGCTCTCTCCTTCCCCTTCCGCTCATGCTGCCGGACAGTTCGCGATGCCGTCCCCTGGCTTGCCCGAGCGCGAGTGCGGACTGCCTCTGTCGCACTGCGACGTCAAAAAAACATGATTGAGGATCCCGCTTCGCGACCTAGTCATGTCCGAGGTCGCCATGCCGTAGGCCAAAGAGCGAGCAGCTCAAGACGGAGGCCTGTGACGAGCTCGGTGGGCTGGGCCGGCGTCCGTGGTCCGCAGGAGCCGCCGCCGCTCGCCCGAAGTCCCCTGGGCCGCGCAGCGGCACCACAACGCTCAGCATCGCCATGTGCGGGCTCCATTTGCGAAGTGCGCCATCATTTGCACCGCTCCTGGGCCCAGGGTTGGTCTGGCCAGAGGCAGTGGATCTGTAAAGATCCCGTCGCCCTACTATGTCGGCGCGCCGTTTGTTCCGGCGCGCGGCCTTCCGTCCTGGGGAGGGCGCCGCGGCCACCAGGGCAAATGCCGCCTCGGGCGCGGGGCTTGCCGCGGGTTTGCTGTGGATTTACCGCGGTGTCGGCGTCGTCCACTCGGGCGCGTCGAGAGCAGACGGCGCGGAGACAGATCATCGAGAAGAAAGGAACCCTTGACCCGAAACACACCCTGAAGACGTAACCGAACTGGGGCCCACGCCTCTGCATCAGGGACCATCCATCTAGAGGACTTGGCTTGATACACCTGCCGCAAAGACCCCTCCTCCTCCTCCTCCTCCTCCTCCTCCTCCTCCTCCTCCCCTCCTCCTCCTCCTCCTCCTCCTCTCCTCATCCCCCCTCCTCCCCCTCCTCCCCCTCCTCCCCCTCCTCCCCCTCCTCCTCCTCCTCCTCCTCCTCCTCCTCCTCCTCCTCCTCCTTCAGCCCTTTCTGGCCCGAGTCGAGTCTGCAGGGGTAGAAACACTGGGAAGGGTGATTTCTCTCCTGCGAGCCAAATTTTGGCGTCTGGGCTTCCTGGGTGGCGTCCCCAGGACTCCTGGACTATAAACGGTTACTGCGGCCCGGTTGGCCTTACATCCGTCACGGCGCCGCTATGTCGCGCCGCCTCGCTGCTGACCCCTAGCGCTGCAAGGATTGCGTCACGAGGGACGGCACGCCGTGGATCAACCGTGGCAACCTCAAGCAGTGTTCCAAATGCAACCTGCATAAAGGAGTCTGCTACGGTGGACCCAAGACGCCCAAAGGGAGCCCTGCGACCAAGTCCACGGGCTCACCCAAAGGACCCACGGCATCTATGGATAAGTCCGACACCGCCTCCATGGCTAAGCAGCTTGCCGACCTCCAGGCCATGGTCAAGAAGCTCACGGTCGCCAAGTCGCCTCTTCCTTGGGCTGCTGCTGCTGCTGCTGCTGCTGCTGCTGCTGCTGCTGCAGGGGGGAGTGGTTCTGCTGCCGGGGCGGGCGTCGGATTGGACAGAGGGTACCCCCATGGGGCCCCCACTGGTGACAGCGGAGGCACCGCTGACCCGTCGGAGAAGCAGGTCAAGCGTGACCGCATCAAGAAGACCAATGAGCTCATTAAGGTCTATGATGGATCCTCCGTGGCCTCGGACCCGGCGCAGGTCAAGTCCTTCACCGAAAAGAAGGAGCGCTCGGCCAAGGAACTCGACGCCGAGCGCCCCTTGGAGGATCAGGTCACCTCCCTCACCACGAGGCTGCGGAATCCCGTGCCAAGGCCAAGCGCCTTCGCGAGGAGCACGCTAAGAAACAGCTGGTCATCGACGAGCTGGTTGCCAAGCAGACGGTGCTCCAGGACTCCTTGGCCGAGGCAGATGCCGAAGTCTTGCGGCTGGAGGAGGAGGTCCGGCGCTTGGGCGCCGACCGAGCCCCTCCGCCCACTGCTGGCAAGCCCACGCTCCATGAGCTACTGCCGAAGTTCGCTGTCAACGTCCAGCAGCTTGGCGAGTTGGCCGTGGAGCTCGGCTTGGACCCCAGCCTTCAGGCGGAGCTGGAGACGGCGGCCAAAGTCTCCGGGAAGCTCCATGAGCTTCCCCAGGCGAAGCCGCCGGCGGCACAGGTGATGCCCCTTGCTGCCCCTGCTCCTGCGGCCCCTGCTGGGTAAGAAGGAGGAGAAGTTGCGTCCACCGCCGTTCTCATCGCGGGCCAGGTGCAGGTCCTCGCTGAGGAAGCTGCCAGGGACGACATGGAGATCGACATCGACCCCATGGAGTCCGACGAGCTGCGGGAGGCGTTGGAGGCGGCAGGACTCGCGCAGCCTGACGACGCCACCGACGCGGACATGCGGGTGGCGTGCAAGCGCGTCCTCGACTCCTTCACGCATGCGGCTACGGCGCACAAGAGGAAGAAGAAGGCTCGATCAGCCCCTTTGCTGAGGGCAGTGCCTGCAAGCGCGGCTACACGAATGGCACGTGCCGTGCACAGACCACTCGATGTGAGTGCTATGCGTCAGCCTGTTGTGACGGGCTGTGCGGCCACCGAACTCACAGGAAGTCTTATGGACGGAAGGTCAGCCGTGGCCTCCCGTGCACTGACAGCACGTACCATGTACAGGCTGCCAGCTGGGGCTTTCCTGGCAGGAAGTACCATGTGCGGAATGTCAGGGTTAACGAGGGGCGCCCACAGGGCAGCACGTACTATGTACACGTTATTCCTTGATCGTGTCCTGGCTGCGTGGGTCCGCCTCCGCTGGACGAGGAGCACAGTGTGTCTCCTGCCAGTGGCCACTACTGCTCTTGCCCGTCGCCGTCAACCTGTGCCCCAGTGTTCCGCGCGCAAACCCTCAGACCGATTCGCCCCAGTTCGCTGCGGGAGCTCTTTGCACTCGTGGTGTCTGAGGCGGAGGACTCCTTGGGATTCCCGGCGCGGAGGGCCCCCTGGAATTCCCGGCGCGGAGTGCTGGCTGTTAGTCGGGCCCCCCCCTGGCAGAGAGTGCCACGCGCGGAATGTCAGGGTTAACGAGGGGCGCCCACAGGGCAGCACGTACTATGTACACGTTGCTCTTTGGTCGAGCCCTGGCTGCATGGGTCCGCCCCCGCTGCTCCGCTGGGCGAAGAGCACGGCGTGTCTCCTGCCAGTGGCCACTACTGCTCTAGCCCGTCACCGTCAACCTGTGCCCCAGTTTTCTGCGCGCAAGCCCTCGGGCCGATTCGCCCCAGTTCGCTGCGAGCTCTTTGCGCTCGCGGCGTCTGGGGCGGGGGGCCCCTTGGAATTCCCTGCGCGGGGGGGGCCCTGGAATTCCCGGCGCGGAGCGCTGGCTGTCAGTTGGGGCCTCCCTGGCAGGAAGTACCACGCATGGAATGTCAGGGTTAACGAGGGGCGCCCACGGGGCAGCACGTACCATGTACACGTTGCTCTTTGGTCGAGCCCTAGCTGCATGGTTCCGTCTCCGCTGCCCCGCTGGGCGAAGAGCACGGCGCGCCTCCTGCCAGTGGCCACTGCTGCTCTAGCCCGTCACCGTCAACCAGTGCGCCAGTTTTCTGTGCACAAACCCTCGACCGATTCGCTCCAGTTCGCTGCGGGAGCTCTTTGCGCTCGTGGCGTCTGAGGCGGAGGACTCCCTGGAATTCTCTGCGCGGGGGGGCCCTGGAATTCCCAGCGCGGAGTGCTGGCCGTCAGTTGGGGCCTTCCTGGCAGGAAGTACCATATACGGAATGTCAGGGTTAACGAGGGGCGCCCACAGGGCAGCACGTACTATGTACACGTTGCTTCTAGGTCGCGTCTTGGCTGCATGGGTCCGCCCCCGCTGGGCGAAGAGCACAGTGTGTCTCCTGCCAGTGGCCGCTATTGCTCTAGCCCGTCGCCGTCAACCTGTGCTCCAGCCCACGCGTCTCCATCGCGTGCGGCGTGCCCGCGTGGTGCTGTTCTGGCGCCTATTCACCCTGTTCGAGGCGTTCTGCTGGAGCCCCCGACAGCGGTGGGAGGGCAAATTCTGCGGCTGACCAGTCCGCGGGCTTGCTCCGCAACTGGCGGAAAGCACGGCCTCGATACCGAGCTGGCGGCAGCGACGCAAGCATGCCGGAGGGTCGCGATCCCTCTGCGCAGGGCCCCAGCACGGCCATGCCTGATGCTGGCGACGCGCGCTGTCAGGTGTCGGCCAAGGTGGTCACGGTCAACCCTGGCTTTCACGGGCCACTCTCTCAATTTCCTACCGCGCTTCAACGGCAAGGTGGTGGTGGTCCATGAGACGAGGGTGGTCGACCAGCGGCTTGGGGCCGTTCAATCTGCTGCGCCCGACGCAGGCTGGCACGGCCTCTGGGCCCCCGTCGAGGAGACGGGAGGAGCGCCCGCGGCGTCGTGCTCCAGCGGGGTCTGCGTGCTCGCGCCTACCAGCGCGATGGTCGCGATGCCCCCCGATGGGGATCATGTCGTTGTTCCACCTCATGCTGTGGCAGCTCATCTTCACTGGGGTGTCCCTGGGGGTCTGATTGTCGTCAGCGCGCGCATGGTTCAGGGCATCGGCGCCACTGGGGCCAACCCCTCGATCCTATGGGCGCTTGCGATGCGCGTGGCGGCGTGGAACGCACGCGGCCACGACTGGATCATCGAGGGCGACTGGAACGCCGACGGCCAGAGCATCGACCTTGGCGACTGGGTCGGGTCCTTGGCAGGCACTCTCCTCCAGCCGTCGGCCTCTACGTGCGTCACCTCCAGCGGAGTGTCCACCATCGACTACTTCTTGGTGGCCAGCAACCTCGCGCCCCGTGTCTCTCGCCAGCCCGAGCTGATACATGGATATGGGGGGCATTCCCAGACCCCGCTACCCTGTGGGTCTGGAGCTGCATGGGAAGGACACGCCGACGCGGTGCCGCGTCCCCGATGAGCCTCGACCACTGCCTGCTGTACCCCCTGTTTTCGGTGCTCGTTTCCCTTTTCCTTGGCGCACTTTGGATGGCCGGTTTGTGCGAGCAGCCGCCGCGCCGCACAGGGTTGCCGGCACGGGGCATGTCCAGTCCAGGCCCGATCCGGACCGATGTAGGTCCTTCGATCACTTTGGCCCATTGGGCAAAATTAAGCGCGATCGATCGGGGCGCGCGGGCCAGCGTCGCCGCCGTCGGACCTGGGCCCATGGACAGGCCGTCGGCGAGGCAGGCACACCTGATGATGTCTTGCAGCAGCTCTGGGACTCCGTTCTGCAGGGTATTGACTACGAGATCGCAGGCAGGCACGACAAAGTTGGCCCTGGAGCCAACCGCTTCGTCGGGCACCACGGCCCCCCCGAGGTGAAGTGGCGGCAGCTGCGGCGGGGGCCGCCCCGCAAGCGGCTGCGCCACGACACCGCAGTCTGGGCTTGGGCTACTGCGGCACGCTGGGCTACTCACCTTCGTGCTGAGCGAGATCGGATCCAGCGTTTTTGTCGCCGGTTGAATGCGGTGGCGGCGCGTGCGTCTCCAGCTCCCAGGCAGCTGCAGAAGACGGCCAGCGTTTTCTACGACATCCTCTGCTTCTTGAGCCCCATTGTCGAGCAGGATAAAGTCCTAACCAACATCGACCCCTGCTGGCGCCAGTTCTTTCTGCGCGGGCTGGACGAGCTGATTACGGATGACTTTGATGACATGGTAGATGCCATCGTGGGCCACGCGAAGGACCTCACTGCCGCGGCCCGCGGCGCGTCTGAGAGAGCCTGGCGCAGCTGGGCTCAGGCGGCCTTCAATGGGGGGGCGAAGGCTGCCCATGCTGCGTCCAAGGTCAGAGCGCAGCAAGAACTCGTTGCCCCCGAGGCCGACGCCCAGCCATGCATCCTCGCGGGCCGCACCATGGACGAATGGAAGCGGATCTGGGCGACCCATGGGCTGGAAGAGCTGCCTCTACCCACGGATGCACATACGTGGGAGGAGCGGCCTGGCCTGGCGATCCATGACCTACGGCAGGCCATCCGATATTTCTTTCTCGTCACCGCCTCGGGGCCCACCCGCGTTCCACCCAAGGCGCTCGAGCACCTATCGGATGAGGCTCTCAGTAGGTTGGCCCAGATGTTCGAGGTCTTTGAGCTGCACTTACGGTTTTCCTCAGACCGCCTGTATAGTGAGATGGGCCGTCTCCCTAAGCCAGATGGTGGCCACAGGCTGATTGCGCTTGGCCATGCTCTCATACGGGTTTGGGCGAATTCACGCCGATGGCTGTCGGCAGAGTGGCAACGACAGCACAATTGCGACGAAATGTGCGGTACTCGAGGCAGCCACACATCCACGGCCTGGGCTTTCGCTCACAGTCTGGAGCAAGAGGTGGGAAGCCTCATCGGTGGCTACACTCTTGTACCATCCTCCTTGACATGGCCAAACGCTTTGACATGGTGAGTCCCCATGCGCTCATGCGGGAGGCGCGGGGGCTGGGTTGCCCGATGCGCCTGCTATGGATGTTGCTGCAGCTCAACCAGCAGCCACGGCGCATCAAGGCGTGCGGCAGCCTCTCGTGCTCTTTCGTCGCCTTTCAGGAGGTGCTGGCGGGGTGCACACATGCCACCTACCTCATCTACCTACTGACGCACCGCGTCCTCCAGCGGGTCAGCAGGGTTGCGCCGACAATCGAGCCACGTTCGCTTGTGGACCACATCGGCCTGCAGATGGTCTCCCCCGACATCGGTGATGTCAAGCTGCTGTTGCGCACTGCGATGGCGCTCGCTGCAGAGGCCAGGGACTCCGGGCTTATTCTCCAACCTGCTGAGTCCGCGGTAGTGGCTGGATGAGCGCAGGTCCGCCTTGTGGTGCACAGGACCCAGCCGCGGCTGCCTCGGGCGGTGCCCCAAGCCCGGCACATGCGCAACCTTGACCATGAGCTGCATGGCCCTCGGGTGGTGAGGAAGGTTGAGAAGAAGCGCATGAAGGCCGTGCGGGACCGCCAGCACCGCTTCCACCCTGTGGCGGACTGGGCTCATGCCGTCCGCAGGGCACGGTGCTGGAGTGTCGGGGTTGGCGGGCGCGCGAGCCCCTGCGTGAGATGCGCAACTTGGCCGCAGTGCTAAACGGGCGCAGTGACAAACACCATGTGGGCGTCACGGCATACCTCCTTACTCACCCTTCGGAGGAGTACGACCCCATCTATCATGCCACGCTGGACCTTGTCTTGAACTACGCCGCCTGCATTTGGGATGGGCGCGCGTCACCTAGCCGCCTTGGGCTTGGAGTGCGCTCCATGAGCGGCTTGCCCCCATCAGTTGGTCCGATGCCAAGGGCCTCCTGGCCGCGACGTGGTTGACGCTCAGGCGGCCAGCCTGGGACATGAAAGCGCCGCACGTCTTGCAGGATGACCTGGGCAACCAGTATGACCTGCGCGCGTGTGCCCTGCTGACCTACGTCCGTTTTTGGTGCAAGGCGCGCAGCGCTGGCAGCGCGACCGCCTCACCAGCCACATGTACTCCCACGCTGGTGCGCCCATCTAGCACCGTGGGCTCAGGTGCGCGGTCAGGGGTGTCCGCGCCGCAAGGCAGCTGGGGGCGTGGCAGGCGCTATGGTCTGACAACATACCCATGCCGACCCGCGGGGGCACGAAGCTCGGCATGCCCATGCGCCCTTGTCAGGCTTGCGGGAAGGCCCTTGCGCCCGATGAGTGCTGGAGCCACGCCTTCTGGGAATGCCCCGCGCTGCCGGCCCACGCCCCCGCAGGGGAGCTGCGACCCATGGAGCAGGAGCCGACGGACCATGTCCAAGGCCTGCGACAAGCGCAGAAACCTGAAATG
>CAUYUJ010003669.1:114447-146947 GCA_963575745.1 Prorocentrum cordatum
GAGCCACATTTTGAAAAGGAGCCGCCCTCAAAACGTGAAGCTCTTGTATTTCTTTGAAACGAATGTGCGCGGCGCCACGGCGAGAGCCGCACCTTGAAAACCACCCGCCCTCAACCCGCGAAGCCCTTGCGAACCGTTAAAACGAATGTGCGCGGCGCTAAGGCGAGAGCCGCATATTGAAAACCACCCGCTCTCAATCCGCGAAGCCCTTGCAATTGTTTTAAACGAGTGCGCGCGGCGCTTTGGCGAGAGCCACATTTTGATAGCCACCCGCCCCCCATCCTCGAAACTGAGGAGACTGTTTAAGCCTCAGAGGCATGAGTGGTGAGGACGTTTCAGGCGAAACGCCCGGCCCGCCCTGAGAACTTGCCTCGGGGTGCGACGGGGAAAAATTATGCATGCGGGAAAGGAATGGAGCAGGAGGAGGAGGGGGACGAGGGCGAGGGGCGCAGGAGGAGGAGGAGGAGGAGGAGGAGGAGGAGGAGGAGGAGGAGGAGGAGGAGGAGGGGGAAGGGGGAATGGGGGATGAGGGCGAGGGCGAGGGCGAGGGGCGCACGAGGAGGAGGAGGAGGAGGAAGAAGAGGAGGGGGGCGCGGAGCGCGGCCCTCTGCGGGAGCAGAGGCTGGAGGGCCAAGCCTGCCGACCAACATGTGGGGCCGATGCCAAATACCGTTTTCACGTCCTGGCCGAAAGCGTCTATGGTTACGTTGTTCCCGTCGTGGGGATGCGCTGTGCATCGGGAGCAACTGAACGAAATCTAGAACCTGGAAGGAGGCGAGCATGGAGAGGCTGAGGAAAAACATGTAGCCACAAAAGAACAACGGGACCAAGTCGCACTGAAGTTTTAGGCCCTGCTCCAAACCTCGCAGACCTTTGCAATTGCTTAATGATGGAGATCAAAACCTCCACGTGGACAAACATGTCGAAAAGCATCTCAAGGAAGTCGAAGACAACGTGAAAAAGGTGTGACACTGCAGCGCACTTGAGAGCCACAACCCAGAAATAAGATCGAGCGCCCAGACATGTATCGAAGCAGTGTCTGACGAGCATCGCATCCCAGGGCCAGACACGTGAAAACCTTCCAGTTTCGGTGCTTTCTTGGTGTTCGAAGCTCTTTCTGGTGATCAAGGCGAAAGTAGGTTAGAACATCCTCAGTCTATGGACACACCGGGTGCCGTGACGTCCATAGACACTCGGGGTGGAGTCGTCTATGGACTGCGTGGCCGTTGCGTTCGGCGCGGTGCGAGATCGGAGAAACGGCAGACCCGTGTACGGTATGTTCTTGTTCCAGAGCAGGTCCCACATGGTATTCCAAAGCAGAGGGCCGCGGGGCTCGGCCCGACCCTCGGCATCGCACGGACGTGTGCGTTTTTTTCTTCCTCGGGCGAGGACCATCGATGAGCATCCTGGATCATCGGGCAACAAGAAAGGCACGCACGAGGCCGGAAAAGGCACGGGGAATGGACGTCCGAGCGGTGGCAAGCACCGGTGTCCTGGTGCCGGTTTCGTGCACCGTGCTCATCCTGCATCCGTCTTGCAGCACGGGGCGGAACGAGAAGACGGATCGGCGGCGAGCTAAAGGAGGGGAAGCGAGAAGGATGAGACGTTTTCAGGATATGGATGGTGGTTATGAAGACGGTGGTGCTGATGAGGAGGAGGAAGGGGAACAGGAGGGGGAGGAGGAGGAGGAGGAGGAGAGGAGGAGGAGGAGGAGGAGGAGGAGGAGAGGAGGAGGAGGGGAAGAGGAGGAGGAGGAGGAGGAGGAGGAGGAGGAGGCGGAGCAGGAACAATAAACGAGGAGGCGGCGGGGTTTCTCGGAAGCCCTCGCGCCTTCTGAGGAGTTTTCCGTGTGTCTTCGGGGAGGGCTCAGGGTACTCTTCAGAAGGTCCGGGGCCTTCCGAGCCTTCTGACAAGGCCCGCCCCGCCGCACTTCCCCCCCCAAAGGCTCGCCGCCGAACATAACGAGGGAAGACGAAAACGGAACGAACACGGAACGCACGGCCTATGTCGAGCCTAGGACGGGGGAGGGGAAGGAGGAGGGGAGGGGGAGGGGAGGGGGAGGGGGGGGGAGGGGGAGGGGGAGGGGAGTAGTAGTATGAGGAGGAGGAGAGGAGGAGGAGGAGGAGAGAGGAGGAGGAGGAGGAGGAGGAGACGAGGAGGAGGAGCAGGAGGAGGAGGAGGAGGAGCATGAGGAAAAGCAGGAGGAGGAGCAGGAGGAGGAGGATGTCGACGGGTTTGGGGCGCGGAGGTTCCTGGCAAGGGAGCCTTCTCCGCGAAGGGCCCCCGCGTTCTGACGTGTGCGGGTGCCTTCGGGGGCCATCCGCCTGGCCCTGTGGTGTTCCAACCTACTGCAGCCTTGACCACCAGAGAGAGTTTCGAGCACCAAGTGAGAAGGAGAAGACTTTCTCAGAAGGCGGCGGGGCTTCTCAGAAGGCCTCGCGCCTTTTGAAAAGTAGTTGTGTCTTCTGGGAAGGCTCAGGAGACTTCTCAGAAGGCCGGGGGACGTCCGAACCTTTGAGAAGGCCCGGCCCTCCTCACTTCCCCCCCCCCCCCTGGGCGCGCCGCCTGAATACCGAAATTGGACGGCTTTCACGTGTCGGGCCTTGGGAGGCAATACTCGTTCGACGCTTCGCTAGCGTGTCGGGCAGAACACTGTTGCGAGATTTTGATTTGTTCTGGATACTCGAGATGATTCAATCGCTTCGCTCATTCCGCCGGCCCGTGTTGTGCCCTCGCTGGCGTTTGGGCTTTAAGGCGCCTTTTGGGGTCCTCGTTGCTCTTGGGTTTCTGTTGGAGCCTCTTTGGGGTTTCTTGGAGCTCCTTTGGGAGCATTTGGGAGCATCCTGGGGCTTCTGGGCGCCGCTTGGGGCCGAGGGCTCGATATGTCCGTTCTGGTTCCCACTTTGGGCCTCTTCTTTGGGCTGTCCTGGTGCCATCCTTCTTGGGCCGTGTCGGAGGCCTCTTGGGCCGTCTTGGAGGTCTCTTGGGCTGCCTGGGGGCGATATTGGAGGCTTCTTGGGACGTCGTGGAGCGTCGGGGAGCTGAACAGGTGGGAACGCTAAAATCTTTCAATAAGCAAAAAGAACTCTACCAGTTTTGCTTCCTGGGGCTCTCTTGAGACGCTTCTTGGAGGCATCTTGGGGTGTCTTGCAGGCGTCTGCGGGCGTCTGGAGGCCATTTTGAGCGGTTTGGTCCGATCGGTCGGCGACTCGGGGCTTTCTTGGACCATCTTGGGGTGAGTTTCCGGAGATCTTCGCACGCCTCTGGCCCGTTGGGCCGCCGAATTTGGTCTCTCACCGAATCGGGTGTCGCGTCTGACCTTCAAATCTCGGAGGGGAAATGAGGAGGAGGTGGAGGAGGAGGAGGAGGAGGAGGACTCAACTCCCTCCTGCTGCTCTCTCCCCTTCTCCCTCGTTTTGCGTCGACGTCGACGACGACGACGACGACGACGACGACGACGACGACGACGACGACGACGACGACGACGACGACGACGACGACGACGACGACGACGACGACGACGACGACGACGACGACGACGACGACGACGACAACGACGACGACGACGACGACGACGACGACGACGACGACGACGACGACGACTACGACTACGACTACGACTACGACGACGACTACGACTACGACGACGACGACGACGACGACGTCGACGACCAAGACGACGACGACGACGTCCGGGCTTCTCTCGGAGCTGCCGCGGCCCGCCGCGACCTCCGCTGCGCAGCCTCCAGCCCGAGTCCCCGGCACCCTGCGTCGTCTCGTGGGGCGTCTGGGGGCTATCTCGAGGGCCTTTTGTGGGCCTCCTAGGGCTTCAAAGGGGCCTCTTGGCGCCTCCTGGGGGCTTCTTAGGGCCGAGGGCTCGAAATGTTGTTTCATGCTCCCCCTCTGGGGCTTCTCTTAGAGCGTTCTTGGAGCCCTCTTGGGCCGTCTTGGAGGCCTCTTGGGCCGTCTTGGAACCCTCTTGGGCCGTCTTGGGTCCCTGTCGGAGGCCTCTCGGGCCTTAGTGCGATCTTGGGGGCCTCTTGGGCCGCCTTAGGGCGTCGCGATGGCGAAAAGGTGGAGACGCCAACATCTCCCCAAAACCAAAGGAAAAACAATGAATTGTGCATCTTGGGGCCCTCTTGGGAGTGCTCTTGAAAGCCTGGTGGGACGTCTGGGAGCTATCTCGAGGGCCTTTTGGGGGCCTCCTGGGGCTTCAAAGCGGCCTCTTGGCGCCTCCTGGGGGCTTCTTAGGGCCGAGGACTCGAACTGGTGTTTCGTGTTCCCCCTTTTGTTGCTTCTCTTAAAGCGTTCTTGGAGCCCTCTTGGGCCGTCTTGGAGGCCTCTTGGGCCGTCTTGGAACCCTCTTGGGCCGTCTTGGGGCTCTGTCGGAAGCCTCTTGGGCCTCTTAGGGCGATCTTGGGGGCTTCTTGGGCCGTCTCGGGGCGTCGCTGGAAACGCCAACATCTTCCCAAAACCAACGGAAAAAACAATGAATTGTGCCTCTCGGGGCACTCTTGGGGGTGCTCTTGAAAGCCTCGTGGGGCGTCTGGGGACTATCTCGAGGGCCTTTTGGGGGCCTCCTGGGGCTTCAAAGGGGCCTCTTGGCGCCTCCTGGGAACTTTTTAGGGCCGAGGGCTCGAAATGTTGTTTCGTGTTCCCCCTTTTGGGGCTTCTCTTAGACCGTTCTTGGAGCCCTCTTGGGCCGTTTTGGAGGCCTCTTGGGCCGTCTTGGAACCCTCTTGGGCCGTCTTGGGGCTCTGTCGGAGGCCTCTCGGGCCTCTTAGTGCGATCTTGGGGGCCTCTTGGGCCGTCTTGAGGCGTCGCGATATTGAAAAGGTGGAGACGCCAACATCTATCCAAAACAAAAATAAAAACAATGAATTGTGCCTCTTGGGGCACTCTTGGGGGTGCTCTTGAAGGCCTCATGGGGCGTCTGGGGGCTATCTCGAGGGCCTTTGGGGGGCCTCCTGGGACTTCAAAGGGGCCTCTTGGCGCCTCCTGGGGGCTTCTTAGGGCCGAGGGCTCGAAATGTTGTTTCATGCTCCCCCTCTGGGGCTTCTCTTAGAGCGTTCTTGGAGCCCTCTTGGGCCGTCTTGGAGGCCTCTTGGGCCGTCTTGGAACCCTCTTGGGCCGTCTTGGGGCCCTGTCGGAAGCCTCTCGGGCCTCTCAGGGCGATATTGGAGGCCTCTTGGGCCGTCTTGAGGCGTCGCGATGCCGAAAAGGTGGAAACGCCCAAATCTCCCCAAACCTAAGGAAAGACAATGCATTTTGCCTCTTGGGGCCCTCTTGGGAGTCTCTTGGGGCTCCTTGGCGGCGTCTCGGGGGCCCCCAGGGCCTCTTGGGGGGCTCTTGGGGGCCTCTTAAAGCGGGAGGGGGGTAGTCGATTGCGGCTCCACCCTCGGAGGCCACGATCCTCGGGAGGGGTGTCGAAAAATGGCCCTCCCCTGGAGTGCTCTGGTATTCTAAAGTGAGCTGGGCGTTGCATGTGAATGGGAACGAGCGTGCATCTGCGGCTGCTTGGCTCAAAGCGGCCGGCCGCCCGGATCTGACTACACCTCAGCGCGAGGTGTATTATTTGCCATCGATACCAAAATTGCTTGAGATGGCTCGCCTCCGACTATTGGGGCTACCGCTATTACGGTACAGCAGAGCTGGAGCTGGGCTTCGCCTAAGGCGAAGCTGCTGGTTGGGCCTCTCAACCCCTATTCAAACTTGGTAGCGGAGCTGGCCTATGGTGGTCAGCTCTAGCTCTACTCCTCACCATCCACGGCACTATCTGGTGGACTACAGACGTGGTGGAATATCAGGGTGCAGTGGGTTTGCGCGGAGGAATGTATACAATTACGCAGCATAGCGAGGTTACTTGCGGTGACACCTCTGCCTACGCGGAGGCCTCTTACTTGCGTCCTACATCCCTGCGCTACTACACTCCTGAAGTCCACCCACCTACTCTATTGGAAACTTCTTCGAAGACACCATTCGTGGAAGCATGCGATACGACACTGCGCCGCCTCCACCCCCACGCAGGCTTACGACCACATATCGAAAACCCCAACCGACTACATCCAACCACGACCTGCGAGGCCAATGGATTGGTATTACTATCTTTGGCCTCACATGGGTCGCTATCGGGTGTGCGGTAGGACAATATGTGTGGCGGAGACGACACAAGAACGACCGCCCCCCATTGGGACCCGGCCGTTCAAGCACCTTTTTCCGCGAATTCGTCCGGGAGGTACATGCCTGGATCAACGTGACCACAGGCAACATGATGCCCCCCCAACAAGCTGCAGCCTTGCAGCGCGGTTTGGAAGACCTCGCGCGGACCATAGCCATGAGAGTTTCCCCAGCAGTTATCAATTTTGGCGGTGACATAGGTGGCCGCCATTCCGACGGCGCCACCTACATCACGTTCCTCTCACGCGCGAAGTTCGAGAATCTAGAAGCGGAACGCCAATTCAATTTTGATACAGCTCTCATCGACTTCCGAGTCCATGTGGGGGAACGGATCGACCAGACGTTGGCGCGCTTCGAGATAGCCCGCTATGAAGCTCAAGCGGCAGGCTTTAACGCCCCCAACTTCCGAACGTTTGCAGTCATGTGATTCAGAGCCCCTGGGGTGGGGACATCGCGTGCACAGCAACTCCTGCAGCCACTAAACCACCGCATGCCGAGAGACCAGCAACTGTTTCACTCTCCACTTGAACGCGCGAGGTCATGTGCGCACACTGTTGAGAGAACCCCCGGCAATATTGGCGGCATTTTCAGTCGCGGTCACCGAACCGAGACCTTCCACGTTGAGGCAAACGCAGGGTAACCTGCTCATAACGTCTGGAATGACGATCCACAACCAATTGAGACCACTGGCTCAGAATAGTAGATCGGCTTCGGGGTCGCAAGACTCCTGGGCCAGATTTCGGGGGCCGCCCGACGCGGCATCCCCTGCGCAAGCCGCGGCCCTACTGGGCTCAGCGGGGCGACCTGCTGAGTCCGACTTCGGCTCCGGCACTGGTGCCGACGCGTCTTCGGACGACGCGGGTGCAGCCAATGACTACTCCGATATGCCTACGTACCTCACGGAAGAGCAACAGGCGCAATGGTTATTCTTAGAATACCAGAAACGTAAACGCAGGTGGAGGCGTTTTATGAAGAAGCCAGCTCGCAAGGCACGGCGCATCGCCCGACGGGCACTCGAGGGCAAAGGCAAGGGTCGAGGTAAGGGTAAAGGTAAGCGTCGGCGATTGCATGGCAGAGGCACGTTAGCATTCCTAGCATCCCTTACAGGGCCACAATATGAAGATATATTCCTAGGTGCAGGCAGGAATCGCAGGCATACATCAGGACAAGGTAAGGGGCGTCGGGGGAACCCGAAGGATGCCAACGACAAAATTGCGGAGTGCGACATATGCCATAGCACGCAGCACTTTCGCCGCGAATGCCCTCAGGGCGATGGGGGAGGCAGAGGTCCGTCGATGCTTCTGGCTCAAACTGCTAAGGATATGCGGTTTGTTGATTGGGAGTCACTTTTAACCGACTCTGCCGATAGCTCAGTTGCAGTTGCTAACTTCGCGGCTGCCATATATTTGAGTGCCAGTATGTCCCTCGAGAATTCTGCCGACGGGCCGTTCGAGGAGGCACCCACTGGCCACAGTGATATTGATCTGGCAGACTGGCTGGGCAGACCCGTCGCGGGGCAACCTGCTGATTATGGATGCGTCGAGAACTTTCACATGCCCGCCGAAGGAGATGGCGAAATGGCGGGGGCACCCGCGGACTCAAAAGCAGCCGCTATTCCTGCGGCAGAGGAGGGAATACAGTTGATGGTTCATCCTCGAGTTGTTGGCAATCCGACAAACATGGAATTGAGTGATGGCGCTCCTTTGCGGGGAAACCCGCGAGATGTTAGCGACCTGTCCGAGCGCGTGCAGTATGAGCTCGGCCACAGTGAAGGATTTCAGCGCACATTTGCAGCTTCGGACCGCTCCACGAGCCGCCAGGGGCGATCGGCAAGCCGCCGGCCCTGGAGACGCAAGTATCGCGCCGACGACGACGACGAAGAATGGGGAGATGACGCTCGTCTGGCACGTCGCGGTCGGGCCAGCGGCGGCCCGCCCGACCGCGCGCGCGCGCTCCAGCGGCGCCCGCTCTAGCGGCCTTCAGCGCCTTCATTCCCCCGATGCGGAGAAGCCAAAGACCCCCTCCCCCCCCCGCGGGGGGCCACTAGATTTGACGCTCCCCCGAGGAGGGAGCGCCTGCGGGGGCGCCCGCCGCGAGGGGAACATGCTCGCGAGAAATATCCCAAAGACGAAATGCAGCGCTTCGTCGGCAACTCGGACGCTGGATTGGCTCGTCAGCGCATAGACCCGCATGCAATGCAACGGTGGTTGGACGAGGGTTGGACTGGGCACCGGATTCGCCATTGGCATTCTCTTCGCAAGGTTGATCTAATTGAAAAAGGCAAGGTCATACGTTCAAATAGGGCAGGGGCTGTCAAATCACAAGATGCCCTTATAGCGCGACCTCAAGAGGGCCATCGTCGAGGGGCGAAAAACTTTGCAGAGGTGTTGCTTGCGCGTGCCCCGAGTATGCCGACCGCCGGCTCGGCTGCCCCAATGGGGCGCCCATCATGAAGCCTTAATTGTCGCAAGACACCGTGGGTCTGGTCTTGCGGCGATGGTCGGGGTTACGGCACCGATCCGAACGCAACGCCATGGAGGGGGCAGTTGACGGAAAGCGACTACGACCAAGTTACAGCCGAGTAAATATCCCAATCTACAAAGACATGGAGACACTTTTCACCTCTGCATTACTTAAAGATGTTCAATCGCGAATGGAATGCGGGGAAACTTGCTTCGCCTAAACCAGAAGAAGACGATCAACAAGGAGCTGATGAAGCTGAAGATATGGCTGAAGCGGTAGACCCCGCGGCAGCAGCTCCTGCAGGGCACTCCTCGGACTATTCCGACGCCCTCTCCACTCTCGCGGACATCGCGTGCGATGCGGGCGCCCTTGTTGATCCCAGGTACGTCGCCACTGAAGAAATGGATCTTTCTCCAGAAAGATGGGCCGCCGACCGCGCTGGACCTGTAGGTTGGGTAAAGACCAGAATTGAAAAGAGGCTTAGCTCTAACAAATATACCTTGACCGCGAAGGGAAAGGCCACAATCGGGAATATGGCAGTCAGAAAGCCTGATGGTGTAGACCTTAACCTCGGCAGAGGGCCCGCGCGGCATGGGCCATGGATACCTGCAAGGGCAACGCCTAAAGTGCCTCCTCCAAAGCTGAAGACAGATCCCCCTATTGATATTCCTCCATCTTCGGATTCGTCGAGTCAGTCTAAGTCACTCGGACCTGATCAGCTCAGACCACCGCCCAAACAGAAGAGGAAAAGCCCAGGTGACCCCAATCCTGGAGACGGCAAGCAGCAACGACCTGGGGGGCAACATGCTGATCGACGTCGATCCAGGGGACCAGCGGCGGCCGCCGCAGCAGCTGC
This sequence comes from Prorocentrum cordatum, assembly GCA_963575745.1. Lineage (NCBI taxonomy): Eukaryota > Dinophyceae > Prorocentrales > Prorocentraceae > Prorocentrum > Prorocentrum cordatum. Next base: position 123,944 of record CAUYUJ010003669.1, read on the forward strand.
ATTTCAGGGCACCAGCACTCCTACTCCGAAGGGCCCTGTACCACGTCGCGGCCCTACACCTGGCCGGACACATGGGACTGGCTGGGCGCCGACACTGGAGGGATCATCAAAGGATGCTTCTTCAGCACGGCGCGGCGCCGTTACGAAATTATCGGAAACTACATCAAGGGCACCAGCGGCAGCCCCCAAAGACAAGACGTACGAGTACTACAACATCAATGAGACGAAACGCCAGAATTTCGACATCAGTACCCCGCCAAGGACCCCTCGGACGCCCAGGGGATCTGCAGGCGCTGCCTCGTCATCGGCGGGCGCCCGCGCACCCGCGGCATCGGCCGCGTCTCTGAGTTATGCGGGGCAACCTGCTCTTACTTTGGAAATGCCCGTTGAATGCCCATTTCCAGGCGCACGAAGATCAACCCAGCATATCACCCCTATTAGGATGACGGGTCTGATCGATGCATTGCGGTGGAATGCGACATTCAGGATACCGCCGTCATTGCCGATAAGGACGCTCATGCGCGCCAGGTTGTACGTAACATCTTGCGTGGGCGCCCGGCGCTCACGTATCTGTCCGAGAGGACCGACTTGATGGGAATCTCTAAAGCAGACAGAGCTGTCGGTCCAAATTTGACCCATGAGGAGCAGCACCGCAGCTCAGAATGGCTTACTACTGCTACTCGTCACGAGCCATTTCACAACAACTACCTCTCTGATAGCTGTGTGGTAGCAGCACCGTCCTTCGACGAATTCGATGGATGGGTGGAGCTCTCAGAGCTACTCAACCAGTGGTAACCTGAGGGATACGATCGTTACCACCGTAAACACCTGGAGACTGTCCGGCGTTATCTCAGCAACCGCCATTGGGCATGCCAAGCATTGACTGTGTTGAGCTTGATTGGCATGGTCGACAACATTGGGATGCAGAAGAGCAGGCCCCAGATCAAGAAGTGTAAGTTCGCTGCTGAGATGTGCGAGACACATTTCATACGCCCATGTAATGGACGCAGCAGTCCTGGGATACAATGCCCTGAATCACTGTATATGAGGATAACAGAATTGATTATTCCAGGTGCACCTTTTTATTTTACTCATGGTACCCAGTGGGGAAACATCCCGAATATACTTCGCATGGGGCCGTCATGCCGCGCCGACGACACCATCAAGAGAAAAGGCAGACAGTTTGTTCACGCTTGCCCATATTTACCGGGTGACAACAGAATCCAGTGCGGCCTGCGCATCGACTCCGAAGTATTGATTATGGTTAGTTTGAAGACCTTGTTTCTTGATCGTATGGCTATTTGGCGCTCAGTAAATGATATTGTAATGTCGGCAGGCCGGAACGGCTGATAATTCCTCCGACTCACATCGTCCAACTTATAGGCATTCTGCCCAACGATAAGTACAGGTATAACCGCGTGGGACATGTATGGGTTAATCCCTTGTACCTGTGGGACAACGATCAGAAGTATCCGAACAGTGCTCTTCCCATCGGCGATCTGTGCGAATTTCAAAATGATGCATCATCGTTGAACGATTGGTTTATTCCAAATACCCTTACAATTTGAAGTGTCCCGAACCGACGCGCATCCAGGAGGTCGAGTTCTCTACAGTATTTCTGTTGCCAGAAGTGCACCAAGAGGGGGCGCCTGCAGGGGGGTCTGACGGATCATGGATTCAGGCCCGAAGTGCGGACGCGACTGGTACGGCATCGAGTGGAATTACTCCCACCGACATGCTGTACACCAAGGATCCGTGGCGTGCCCAGACGCAGCAGCTGCCAGTACCTGCAGGGCAACCTGCGTCGTTTGCACTTATGAGCAGGGCCACAACTCCATCTGGGACACCACAGAGTGCTGGGAGCACCACAGGCAAGGCTCCAAAGCGTTCGGATGGACCCGCAGCTCTACCAGGCAGGCGACATCGCCGTTCGCATCGCCGCGTCCACATGCGGGGCAACCTGCTTTTCCTGACCACCACGCTGCACAGAGGACCGAGAGCTTGGTTGGTCAGCAAGAGAGGATGTACCGGCGAATGCGCGAAGCCACACGGAGCATGAGCAGGGGCGGCATCGACTTCCCTGACGCTAGCTGGACCCCGCCTTGGGAGCATGTCCCGGACCCAAATCCATCCATCACCGGACAACCCCAATAGATACGGATACGTGCCAGCATTTTTCAGTCATCCGGCATACGATCCGACAGCTGCAGAGCGCCCTGCAGCACCGCCGATGGACTTCCCACTTCATATTGACTACCATGCTCAGGTGACCGGTAACCCTCGTGTGGGAATGCAGCCGGAGAGCCCGTATGCACGGGCGACCGCCGACGACTTCTACCAGTCTCAGTTGACACGCGGCTCTGGCTACACGTCAGGTGTGCCGGGCCATACTGCTAGTTATTGATATTTGTTCACCCCTATGGGCTCAGGTGCGACGCAGCAGGCCCCCGGCCTGGTAGCGCCATCATCCATGGGGGAGTTGCGCCCAGAGGTTCTGGCCATTCACGAGACGCAGCAGGCCAATCTCTCAATGCAGTGGGCCCGCCAGCGTCGCAACCGCGAGCGTCGGGCAAACGGGGCGCTGGGTCGTGCGGGGCAACCTGCTACTCTAACCACAGCAGGGACACCTGTATTCAACCCGGCAGCACTTGCAGCCATGCAGCCACCGTCGGTCCCACCGATTCAGTATGAGGTTGATGAAACTACTCTGGGGCGCCAGACGCGTATCAGGCCATCGGCAGCACCGCCAGTCATCAGCGACAGTGACTTTAACAAGTGTGCCACATGCCTGGGCCACTTCATGCATCACGACAAAGTCTGGAGGCTTCATTCAGTGTGGTCACATATTCCATGCGCAGTGCTGGGATCGAGTTGCACGCGCTCATGTGGACAGACAGTTGGCTGGCACTATGGAAGGTGCTGCAACTGAGGCACCCTGCGCTGGAGATGAGGACGCAGCAAATCGTCATGGAGAAATACTCCGAGGGGCTAACGTACTCAGGGACTTCGCGAAGAGCTCCACCGCGCCACGACGATGATGATGATGAATAAACACGGCAGTCCTTACAACAACACCAGCGGGGCAACCCGATTCATCAGCCAATGCGGTGCAGGCGACGGAAGCTACCACGCTTGCTCTGGATGCGCCTATGTCATTAATAGCGGAAACAGCCAACAAAGCAGGGGCACCTGCTACGACTGCACCTGCCGCGTTGCAGGCCAAGGACATGTGGCTGAGGCGCATGGGGAGAGCCACCGAGAGGAGCGCGCAGTGGCTTCAATCACCACATGCCGACATGCGACATGGGCGAGACACGCGCCCGCGCAGCCTGCGCAGGACGGAGAGCCCGGCGAGCGTGCGCAGTGGCATCAGTGCGATATCCGAGCGTGACATGCTACACACTGTGTTCATGGTGGACACAGATGGTCAGATAGGCATGCGTGTCGACGAAGATGCGTTCATGAACGTGCCGCTCACATCTGCACCGCGCCCGTACATGTATGACGAGCATCCTACGGCCTGGACTTTCGAGAGGAACCCCACTGCGGAGGAGGAGGCCCGCGGATACATGAACGTCTTCACGTCTCTGACAAGGGACGATTGGGTGTTGGAGCAGAGGCGCCGCAAGGGCATGCATGGTACGACGCTGTCTGAGGCGCCAGGAATAGGACCATGGTGGATGGAACGCAGACAATCCTTCTGGACATCGGCAGCAACATCAACATCATTGGTCTAAGAAGCGGCACAGACATATGAACGGGTATCCAGTTCCCATGGGCACGACATCAAGAAGCTGAACCGGACGAAGAGATTCTACGCGTCGGGAGTGGGACATGGTGCCGCTGTATGTGACAAGCCCCTGCACTGCAAAATTGCGCGCAGGGGGGAAGGGGGGGCCGGCGGGGGCACCTGCTGTGCCGAGACTTGATACCTACTCAGCAAACGTGGCTGAGGGTTCAGGGGAACATCTCCTTCCTATTCTGGGTCTGAGGAGTATGCCTAACATGGGGGCTATCCTGATCCTGGAGCAGGGGCGCGAAAAGATGTTCATCCCTGGCTCTGATATGTGCAAGCTCCTACTTGGAAAGGGTGCCAGAGTATTCGATTTGATGAAAAAAGCCCCCTGGGCACCTGGCGCTCAAGGTCGACGAGTGCGGGGCCGCAACTGAGGATAAAAGATCGATGTCGTTTATAATTTCTGCCAATCCTCAACGCGAGGATGCCCCGTTGCTCGTCAAAGAGGCAGCTGGCGCAGAGCCAGCCGCGGGGACATCTGCTATGAGCGATGCCCATGCACATATGACGACACAGGATACCAAGGGCATCAGCTTCTCCATCAACGAGGAGACGCTTGGCATCTTCGCCTCAAGAGACGCTTCTTTTACGATCCAGTCTTTGGTGAATAACACTCTGCAGGCCTGGCATCGCAGGAGTGCGCCCTTCGGCGCCATCCCCACCTCGGCCGACCAGGACTTCGCCTTGCGCAACTTGCAGGCGAAGGTCTATCAGGCCATCTACGAGGAGGGCAATAAGTGGACGCCGCCCGACGCGAAGGCAGGGGCACCTGCGGAAGGGGATGGCGCCGCTGAGAAGTTTGATATTTCTACTTCGAGCAGCGGCTCTGCAGCGCAGCATGGCACGGGCATTTGGACGCCCCCACCGCTTGAAAATGAGTGACGGGGGCAGGCGCGTGCCACGGCTACCCACGCCTGCTCCGACAGGACGAACACTCATGTCCTGTCATCAAGCGCGGGAAAACCTGCATTCTTTTCCCAGGCGCCGGCTGCGCACGCCAGGGGCGGCGGCAAGCCCAGCCGCGCGGCTGCCAAGGACAGCAGTGGGCCCGGCCGTGTGGCCGCTGCAGAAAAGGAACGCCCATCACATCATTACCATTTTCGTGCACTTGTCATTGAGGACATACGGGCAGCTTGCGCTGAACTCCGAGCTCGCGGTGACATGTGTGACCGCGTTACACATACAGAGTCTCTGGACCGCGGTTACATGTGTGACCGCGGTTACATGTGTGACCGCGGTTACATGTGTGACCGCGTTGCACATACCGGTACACGATATTTTGGTGCTCTACTCTCGGGGGATTATCATTTGTTGTGGGTGGCAGCGCCCGCTGACTGGCACGTCGGGCTGCCTGGGGGGCGGGCGCGGCCACAGCATCAACGCGTCCAAAGTTTGATGACTAAGGCTCGGGCCCTACGCATGTCCACTGTACTTGTGGGGCCGTCAGGTTATTTCTGGAAACAGGGCTGCATGCGAGATGCCATTGCAGATCTCGACTTGCAGGTCATGCGTGTGCGATGCTGCCAGTTCGGTTTGAAATGCGACCGTTCAAGTAAGTTGCCTAGCGGATCAGATCTGCAAGTTGCAACTACCTACACGCGCATCCCGACCAACTTGTGGAGATGTAGCGTCAAACTGCAGGGAACCCAGCTCAACTTGCTGGGCATGAAGTGGACTGGCATGGGCAAGGCGCTCAGAAGTCAGAGTGGCGCAACAAAACATTGGCAATCGTGACCGCGAGATTGATGGATCAAGTGATTATAGGTACACAAAACAAAGAGAAACCACACGAGTGCTGTGCACCTTAGCAATCACACACGAGTGGATATAGGAGTTCGAACTTACGTTCAGTCTCCGAAGAATGGCCCTGAATGGGACTATGCCGTAAGACGGGCAACGATGAACCTGGGCGACAATCAGATTATTCAAGACATCAAGACCCAGGACCGGCTTATCGTGTACAATTACAATGCACCGTTACCGAATGGCGTAACAAACATTCGTACTCGGTTATACTGGGAGCAGCCAGAATCGGCTCTCATCGGACAGGAGGACCCACGTCCACGCCCAAGGCGAGTTGCGTTCGTCGATGACGATCGTCTCCCCCCCCTTCGATTGAGCGTGGCTGCGTGCTCCCCTCTACCCCCGAATTGCCGACGCTAGGTTCATCTGATATTGAACGGCAGACAGCACTGCCGACCGACGCCCGAATCAAACCAAAAGAAACACAGAAAGCAGACAAAGAAGCGGGCATCAAGCCACGCAAGATGCCCAATAGATGCGAAGAAGGCAACGACGACTGCGGGGATGACCTTAAAGGTCTCGGATGTAGCGCGTACTACACCGACGCCCCCCTTGACTCCGACACGGAAGTTAATGATGAAGAGGAAACCTTCATCGCATTACTTGCGGGGCTACCTGCTGAATCCTGCTATGGACGACACAACAAGGCTGACATGTTGGAATTGTGTGGAGGAAGTGGAGGTCTATTGCAGCTCGGCTGAATGCTAAGCATTCGGCCGAGGTTTGTCTTCCGGGGGGAAGCTTAGACAAGCGCTCCTATGCTGACCTTGGAAACAAGGATGTCCAGGATGCAGTGATGCACTACCTAGACGTTTGTTTCGTCAATGTTGCCATACTACAACCCAACTGCAGAACGACTGGACTACCCTCATATTTCAACTCCCAAGTCAAACTATGGTACTTGGCATGAACACCACGAAGAGGATCTTCCACATATCAAGCTGTGTGGTATGGTTGGTTTACGTCATAATGATATTTGATTGTTTTATTTACGAGAACAACCAGTGGGTGCTCGGGTGGATCAGATACCACCATGGACCACACTGGCCAAATGCAAGGGCACTTGCAAGGTGAATATGGACAAATGTTTTACCGGCTTACGCGATTCCCATGGTATTGATTCGAAGACCGACCGAGATCATGGCCAACCACCGCCTTCTATCTACACTTTAAGACGATGTGCTGGCCATCATCAATATGCGTCGGTATGTGAAAGAGAACTGCCCATGGCTGCACATTATACTCCCAAGATGCAGTCTTTTTGTCGACGCAGTTCAGATCGCACACGATCTTTTCCAGGTAAATCGTGACCCCTTTCATGGTCAACCTTATTCATCCATCGTGCTTGTCACCAACGTGAGGGGATATGATTTGGACTATCCAACTATCCTTCGCCAACCCGACGGCTCGATCACGAGACCGCCCTCGGGGGGGCCAGGATGTCCTGCGTGCGCGGATGACGTTAACATGCGCTCTCCCTCACATGACCGAAATCCCAAGCATTGCAGGTGGTGCGATAAGGAAGACTATCATTGGGAATGTCCGAGCTGTAAGAAGAACTACGGCCAGAACAAGCCTGGACATGTACGGACACCTGGCACATGCAAGTTTGCCAAACCTTGGAAGGTGCCTGACAATCGCGGACCGGCACCACCGGCTTCCGCCGAACCAGCAGCACCATCACCCGAGGCGCAAGCCGCACCACCACTTGCGCGGCTACGAGCACCAGGGCCCGGTTCTAGAGCCGGACCCACGGCGGGCGCCAGCTGCCACGACATTACAGTAGGCAGACATGCTGCTAAACCTGCTGCAGGGCAACCTGCCTCGAGCGGAGCTGGGAGCTCGGATGGCCACATCCGACTGCCACAGGTCAGAGTCAGACGTGGCCGACAGCAAGGGGGAGATCCACTTCCACCGCCACCAGCGGGCAACCCTGCTGCACGACCACGACTTCCAGACTGGTCAAGGTTCGACGTACAAATCAGTCTACAAAACTTACGACGCCTTGACCCAAGCGTGGTAACACGCGAGCTGCGGAAGCTACACTGGCTTTGGTTCCATGCGAAAGAGCTTAAGATGAGACTCATCTTAACCAAGATAGGTCTGGAAGACGTCAGACTCAACCTGATTCATGGTGTCTGCGACACATTTCGGGAGTGCAGGGCTTGGGGCAAGCCTGGGCATGCGGTTATGCCATCTACTGCGCTGCCTGGCAAATTCAACAAAGAAGTTGAATGTTACCTGATGTTTTACAGACAAGAGCATAATGCATTTCATGGCATCGATCGTTGTATTTGATATGCTACTGGAATGGAGATACCAGACAAGACGACGACCAGCATCCTGGATGCATACCATCAGTGATGGATGCAGTTTGGACCTGCAAAGGTACTCTACTCCGATGGAGAGGGGGCCCTCAACAACGACACTGCGAAAGCAGCAAAGGGCACTGAACTGAGGATACGTGGGCGTGGACGACACGCTACGACGATCGAAGCCAGAAATGGCAGATTGCGCCATCTACTTCATGTCATGGAAGCTGAACTCAACAGGTTAGACATCGGAGGTGAGAGCCCACCGACCGGGAAATCGGTTTCGGTTTCGTGTTCGTGCGCGTTGTGCGTGCGGGCGAGGCGAAGCTGCGTGGGCGGGCGAGAAGAAAGTCTCCTCCGGCTGAGGCGCGGCTGGACCAAATGATTCCTCTCCGGGGGCCGGTGCCACGCGGTGTCCCGCCGGTGTCCCGCCGGTGTCCCGCCTCCGTCTGAGGCGCGGCCGGACCAAATGTTTCCTTTTCGGGGGCCGGTGCCGCGCGGTGCCCCGCCGGTGTCCCGTCGGTGTCCCCATGGTGATGATGATGGTGTTGATGATGTTGACGATGATGATGCTGATGGTGATGGTGGTGATGATGGTGTCGCGATGATGATGATAATGATGTTGACGACGTTGAGGATCATGTTGGTGATGATGATGGCCATGGTGGTGATGATGATTGTGTCCCGATGATGATGATGATGATGTTGGTGATGATGCTGCTGATGATGATTGTGTCGCGACGATGCTGATGATGCTGATCCTGGTGATGTTGATGCTGATGGGATGATGAGATGGTGATGATGATGAAGATGATGATGGTGCCCCGATGATGCTGGTGATGATGAGGTTGATGATGAGGCTGTTGATGATGATGATGGTGTCCCGATGATGATGAGGTTGATGGTGATGACGATGAAGGTGTCCCGATGATGATGAAGACGGCGATGAAGTAATGTTGACGGTGATGATGGTGACCCGGCGATGATGATGCTGCTGATGATGTTGGTGATGGTGATGGGGTCCCGATGACTCGATGATGACGATGACGATGGTGGTGATGATGATGGTGACGATGATGAGGGTGCCCCGATGATGATGATGTTGATGGTGACGCTGTAGCTGATGATGATGATGGTGCTCCGATAATGATAATGTTGATGATGTGTTTCATGATGACGATGATATGATGATGATGATGGTGATGGTGGTGCTCCGATGCTGCTGATGGCGGTGGTGTCCCGATGGTGATGATGTTGATGATAATTATGGTGACGACGACGGTGTCCCGATGATGATGATGATGTTGATGATAGTGGTGATGAGTTGATGGTGATGATGGTGTCCCGATGATGATGGTGATGTTGATGACGTTGATGACGATGATGTTGATGATGCTGATGACGTTGCTTTTGAGATCGATTGTGTTATCGATAGTGAGATTGATAGTGAGACCGAGTGTGAGATCGATTGTGGGATCGATAGTGGGATAGATTGTGAGATCGATAGTCAGATCGATTGTGCGAACGATCGAGTGAATCAGGTCGAGTGAGATCGATAGTGAGATCGATAGTGAGACCGATCGAGTGAGACGTTAATTCCCCCCCCCCCCCCTGGACCTCTTTATCACCCGAAGTGTGGTCGTATAATCGTATAGATACCTCCTGTGTTCACGCGACTACTGCATGAGGCCTTGTTCGCCGCCGACGCGTTCACCTTTTACGATGAGGTGTCTCCATGCAACGCTCTGTCTGGACGGCGACCGGCAATGCTCCCTGACATGCCTATCCTGGATCGCGAACAGCCGACGGAAACGTCGGATCATTCTCGTGCACAGATGATACGCAGAGCGTGCATTGAAGCTATCACGCCGGCCACTGCAGTTGCCAAGACAAATCGTGCATTACGCACTAAGACAAATGCTACCGGTCAGCATTACTACGATGAAGGAGATTCAGTTGATTACCATCGCCCCACAACCACGTAGAACGACTGGGGGGGATGGAATGGCCCATTCCCAGTCGTCAGAAACGATCCCGAAAGGGGTTTGGTCATCATTTGAGTGGGAAGCCGCGACGTTCAGGTACAATACGGCGATGCACGACGTTCACTGTAAATTGAAGCTTGGATAGCCAGAGAAATTGGCTCCGACAACGCTGCGCCGCAGACAGTGTTGACGTTCGTGGCCAGTTTACCTGCGGGGAGACCTGCTATGACATTTGGCTATGTACCGACCAAGAAGGGGATTCTTCAGATGACAAGTGCAAGCCGATTATCTCACAAGGTACATCTGGCTTTACAATACCTTATCAGACGCTTCTTCCGCATTGAGAACGTAGCTTCGGTCAGGTTAGCCAAGGATATCCATGAGCTACCTCCGGTTGCTTGCGCTGACAGTTGCACGTTGGTCCACTATCACAACGATGTGAATCCAGGATCTCACTATTACGAAGCAGAAGGTACCGCCTTTAACATCCACGATATAACTGGATCAGCACATTCTAGAAACACCCAGTGCCTGAAGTCCACCAAGCCTCAAGCAGGCTTTGACCAGGATATGACAAAGTTTGAGGGCTTGGCGGATGCACCGACACCGGATCGAACTGCAAGAGAAGCCTCTGATGCCGAACCACCACAGGAGGACGGGCGGCTTCCCACGATCCGTGAGGAATCGGAGGCTGACGTCGAGGCACACGTTATGGAAGTGTGGTATACAGAGCTACAAGATGAAAAGGGACCTAGCGAAGGCAACTTTATCTCTTCACAATACCCACGCATCTGATTCCAGACAAAAGTGCGCTGAACACTTTAGCTGAAGAAAAGCGGGGGCACCTGCCAAAGTGGGGGCACCCACGCGACTCCGACATCGAGGAGACGTATCATGTCCCACTGTGCTCCACGGCAGAAGATTGCAATTGCGGACGGAACTCAGACGAAACTGGGCAATATGTAGAAGTCTGCTTTACGGCAGAAATGTCAAGGGTAGTCCTGTCCGAACAACAGCACATAATATTAGATGCCGACCGCGTGACCACCGTGCGAGTAGATGTTGCCGCCGCTGCAAAGCGAGCTGCGGTCGTCGAGGAAGACGACCTCCTCGCGACGGCTGGCATCCAGGCGAATCCCGAGCAAGTATCGAAAGCCCTATACACCGAACTTGAGACATGGTTTGACAGTTCGTGCTTTAAACTGCAAGACATACCTAAAGTGTCAACAGTGATGATTTCGAGGTACGTGTGCCAATGGAAATTTGCGCAGAACGAGAAGGGCGAAATGGAACGTGCCATATGATTACATATGCTTGGTGCTTCCAGGCTTCATGGATCTTGAAGCCTTTGGCGTGGAAGCCTTTTTCGGGAACGGCGCGGCGGCCAAGCCAGAGACTACTCGCGAGCACAGCGGCGTGCAAGAAGCAGTGGGTCTTTGCCTCCCTCGACATCAACATGGCCTCCCTGAAAGGGTTGGCCGACCAAGAACTTGCTGAGGCAACTGGTGAGAAGGAACGTGTGGCGCGTTTTACTTTGCCGCCTGGATCGGCCACGGTGCTTCGAACTCTCCCAGGATTCGAACGCTACGACGAGTCAAAGCACTGCTTGCAGCGCCTTAAACCAGGCACTGGCACCGAAGACGCACCCCGAGCTCTCTCACTAAAGCTCAGAAGGACCACGAGAGGCTTCGGTCTCAGACCCACGCCCTACGACGAAGAGTTCGAGACGAGCCGTAACCTGCTTCAAGGCCAAACATGTCGATGATATCAATATGGCCGGCACTGAGGACACCGTTGGCGAGCGTGTCAAGTGCGTAGAAGACACCTTTGGTAAGTGTAAACTCCACAAGCACACGCGCACCAATTGCGCTGTGCTATATACCAAGGATGAGGATGGCAGTGTTACTTTGGACCTAGACGAATGCATCTAGCAGCTCCGTCCTATACAATGTCCTGAACTTGCCGGCGCCGACGCTGACGCTCAGGCATCCAAGATGGTTGCAGACATGTTCGCCAGCCTTAGAGGCGCGCTGGCGCATGCATTAATATATCGCCCAGATGTGGTTGATGGTGCATGTTGTTTCTCTACAGCGTGTCCAAGAATCGACCAATATACAAGTGCGACGACTGAGCGCGATCACCAGGAAAATGCAGGCCTGCCCTAAGAAGATCGCCGTCCAGGCGACGACCCCGACGGGCGAGGTCGACCTGCACAGCGACTCAGGTTACCGACGCCTGAGCGGAGACGCCGATGACGAGGTCAAAGGCTATATGGTTTTCGCGGGGCAAACGTGCTACGGCGTGGAAGCGCGCCATCTGGCAAGCCCGTCGTCCACTCGATCGACGCGCACTGCGTGTCTCACCGCTTGCAGGTCCGCTCAAGCTATTCAGCAGAGACACTAGCAGCTGCCCACAACTTGGAGGACCGTTATCCCACGATCGTGACTCTGCACGAGCTCCACGCAGGGCCGCTAACTCCCACTCAGTTGAAAGACATACTTGAGTTGGGTGGCCCGAGCATCATGGCCACTTTGACCACAGATGCTGAGTCCGTTTTAAAGTCCTTGTCAAGCAAAGACTGATTGGAGCCGACTGAGTGAACCCTTTTAGGACACATCAGCTGAAGACGACAGATGATGGAGCGAGGAATCGTGCACAGTATTCAGTGGCGCGACACCCGCGATCTGACTGCGGACGGTCACACCAAGGGGAGCATCGACAGAGATATGTTCCCACAGGTAATGGGAGGTACACAATCCTTCAAACATGACTTACAGAGTCATACTCCCTATCGGGCTGGCCAGACATCTCGTTCTGTAGCCGCCTGAGGAGTATTCGTATGCACAGAATAGCGCGGGCAAGGCAACCTGCGTGCGGGTCCACCTTCCTTACGGCCCCGCCCTCTTGCTGCCCTTTTTTGTAAATAGTCGCTGCTGTACCTGCTGTCTAGAGGCGGCGGGTTCACGCCTCGTCTCCCCCCCCCCGACTCTAAAGTGAGCTGGGCGTTGCATGGGAGTGGGAACGAACGTGCATCCGCGGCTGCTTGGCTCAGTGCGGCCGGCCGCCCAGATCTGACTACACCTCAGCGCGAGGTGTATTATTTGCCGTCGATACCAAAATTGTTTGAGATGGCTCGCCTCCTACTACTGGAACTATCGTTACTACGGTACAACAGAGCTGGTGCTGGGCTTCGCCTAACGCGTAGCTGCTGGTTGGGCCTCCCAACCATTTTCAAACTCTGGTGGCTCCTCCCGGGACCTTGCCGGGGTACTTTTCGTCCGGGGACCCCCAGGGGCCGCCCCGCGCGCGCGAACTAGAAATACTGCGAACCAGTTACTGGAGATCTTAGCACGCCTCTGGCCCGTTGGGCCGGCGAATTTCTGGGATCAAGTCCTTACGTGTGATGTGAACCACACAAGTTTAGCTCAGTCTTCATTTCCCGAGTAGTGACCCTCTTCGACATCCATGCATGGGAGCCTTGGGCAGCGAAAGTGAAATCAGCTTCTCTTTCTTTTGGACCGCATGTGGATTGCCTTTGGCCCTTCCTCCTGTTCCTCCTCGCCCTTCCTATTCCTTTCTCCCTCCTCGTTCTCACGTCTCCCCTGTGAAGGGACGAATATGGTCAAAATCTGGTCCTGCATGTGTGCCAACTCTGGTCCAAATCAAATTCTAATCGGACAGCGACGGGGGCCACGCAGGCTCCCACGAAACGGACACCAAAACAAAACCCAGACCTGTCCGGGGTCGCGTCCAGGATCTGCGCGGACGACGTTGGCATCTCCTTGTGGGACATCCGCGCCTTGATCCTTGCTCACGGCTTGTTCTTCGTCAAGCGCGAGACTGGTCTAGCCAGACAGCCCAACAAGTGCGTTAAGTCTACCACGGGCTTGTGATTCACACCCGCACTTGTAGACCCCGTCCGTGGTTGGCTAAACCTCCACCAGTCGGATTGGGCATCGATGCGCATCGAATCTTATATTGGGTACATTTGGCGGGATGCCTCTTGGCCACAAGTTCTGATGCGCAGCAGTGGACTAAACTTGCTGACAAACTCCAACACTGGGTTCAACACCGCCTGGTCCAGTTCGGCCGTGCTCACGAGTCGATGTCCGAGAACAATGTCTGGTTGTAGGCAGTTCTGAATTGGGCATCGCATCGACCATTTTGGGCTCCCGCGTGTCACGCCGATCGAGGGGCATGCGCTGTCCATTCATGACCTCGCTTGCTCTCACCATGTGTCCTTTACACGGCGGGGCGGCATCGCCATCACCAAGAGGGTGGCGGATGAATATTTGGGCGTCGTCCGCGTTAACGTCAACCATGATAGGTAGGATGGGGTAAATTTCCAAGGCTACCTTGCATCCTTGCACCTTCGGTATTCGGCATCCTTCGGCATCCTGCTGCGCTCCGCACGGAACACGTCAACATGGCGTTCCGAGGAATATTCAAAAATAGTAAAAACATAGTCGTGGGACTATGTTTTGATTATTGTTTGACTGTTTGGGGGTATGTTTTAAGTATTTTTATTTTTTCGCCCAAAGTCCGCCTGTAGGGGGACACGCCCGACCTAATTCTAGTTCTGAGCAACTGGTGGGCCCTCTGATTGGCCTTCGCGGATCTCGCAGCAATCGCGCGATCTCACGGGTGGCCATACCCTCAAGTTGTTTGATTCTGCAGCTGGCGTTGCGAGCCTCTGCTTTGTACCTCGCCCTCCCCGCACACCGACTCCGAGGACGTGGGCGCACCCATGCGTGAGCCGGATGCGTGAGCCTACCCAGCACGCTTGCTGCAACAAGGGCTACCAAAGTATGGACCTGAAGCACCGGTCCGGTCGCAGGAGCGCAGGTCGAGACAACGGCGGCTCTCCCGCCCAGCCCACATTCGCTGAAAAACGATTCCCAGATTCCCTCCCGGGTTCCATCTTGAGCCGGTTTTGCGAGGCGGATCCAGCCTTGGCGACGAGGAGCTTCACTCAGCACGCGCGTTCCGCTACTCGCAAAGTGCCTCCTCGCAAACGCCAGACAACAACACAAAACACGGGCTTGCCCCGATGGAGTGGATCGTAGATCCCGCGCGGCGGATCCAGGCCATCTGCGAGCAGTGGCTCTGCGAGCAGTGGAACGCGCCTTTTTTTTTTTTTTTTCTATTTATTTTTTTCTTTTTTTTTTTTTGTTTTGCTTTTTTATTTTTTTTTTTTTTTTTTTTTTTTCTAATTTTTTTTTTCTTTGCTTTTTTTTCTTTTTTCCTCTTTTTTTGTTTTTCTTTTTTTTTTTTTTTTGTATTCATATTTTTTCCTTTTTTTCTTTTTTTTGGTTTTTTTTTTATTCGCTTTTTCTTTCGTTTTTTTTTTTCTATGTTTTTCTGTTTTTCTTTTGTTTTTTTCCCTTTCGCTTTTTAGTCCATATTTTTTATGTGTTTGTTCTTACTTTTGTTATTTTTATTTTCCATACTTTTTTTTTTTTTTTTTTTCTTTATTCTTGTTCTGCCCCAAAGGGGCCCAGAGGCAGGAGGAGGAGGAGGAGAGGAGGAGGAGGAGGAGGAGGAGGAGAGGGAGGAGGAGGAGGAGGAGAGGGAGGAGGAGGAGAGGAGGAGGAGGAGGAGGAGGAGGAGGAGGAGCAGGACGAGGACGACGAGGAGAAGGGGAAGGAGGAGGAGGAGGAGGAGGAGGAGGAGGCCCAGAGAGGACAGTGAAGACGCCAGGGAGGCCCGCCGCTGCCTCGACGGGCCTCCGATCTGAGTGCGGCGGCCTGCGGGTGCGGCGCCAGCCTCGACGCGCGAGCGCTCGGGGACGGTCCCTGGCGCGTGTCGGCCTCTTGCGCGTCGCCAGTCCCACCCTTCCTGGCGCGGGGAGCGCTCCTCCCTCCCTCCTCCTATCCCCTTCATCTCTCCCCTCCCTCTCCCCCATTCCTCCCCCCATCCTCAGCAGCAGCATCATCATCATCAGCAGCAGCAGCAGCAGCATCAGCATCAGCATCAGCATCAGCAGCATCATCATCATCATCATCATCATCATCCTCATCCTCATCCTCATTCACATTATCATCCTCATCTTCATCCTCTTCATCCTCTTCATCATCATCATCATCATCATCAGCAGCAGCAGCAGCAGCATCAGCATCATCATCATCATCAGCAGCATCAGCATCATCAGCAGCAGCATCATCATCACTCCCATCAGGCTGTTTACCGATTGCCAGATGCCCGTCGACGGCATCGCCGCGGGCACGACGTGGGGCTTGGGATGGCAGAGACCCTACAGGGAGCTCTGGGTCCGCCTGTGGGCCATCATAGAGGACGTGGGCATCTTGGGCATCGGCAACCTCTCCTTTCACAAGGTGAGGGCGCAAGCGAGCATGGCGGACGTGCAGGCGGATCGCATCACAGCGTGGCAGCGTCGTGGGAACCATCGTGCTGACGCTCGGGCCACCGAGGGGGCGCGACTTCACCCCACAGACGACGCACTGCGAGACCGCAGATACCGCCAGGGCCGCCTCATCAAGAAAGACCTTCCGCTGGTTAAGAGCGGCCATGCAAGAGGGGGACGCCGAGCTCACGGCAGCCGACGGACATGACGACGAGCGACGACGAGGTCCGCTGCGACTGGCGAGCATGCAAGTTGCAGCCATTGCGGGTCCCCCGACTGCCTTCTGCGTACGTGCGGGCGCCACGGCACCTGGCTGAGCACCGGCGACGGCGATACGGCCTGGGCGTGCTTCGAGTGCGTCGGCCGCGGCGAGGCCACCTCGGGCTCGCACACCGCCGGTGGCGAGCGGAGCTCGGGCGCAGTGTCAGCGGCGGCGGCGCTTCTCACGGCTGGCGCGGCGTTGCTATCCATCCAGGCGGACGCTTCGTCCGCTCCCGCTGGCGAGGGCGATGGCGGAGGCCCAGATGCGGCTGGCAGTGCAAGCCCGAGCGGCAGCAGCAGCAGCGGCAGCGGAGGTCAGGCCGCAGCCCCTGCCGAGCCGCCGCCGCTGCCTCCACGCTTTGGAGGGCTGGCGGCCACCTGTTCTGCATCGGGTGCGGGTAATGAACGCAGAATGCCAGGATGGCGGGGCTCGCCAAGCAGCGCCAGTGCCCGACGGCGCCCAAGAACGCGAGGCGGAAGGCGGTCCTCGGAAGGTTGAGGCGCGGCCTGCAGCCTGCAGGGGCGGGATCGATCGGTGCTCCCGAGCCCCTGCGGCGCCTCCGCAGACGCTTGGGCTTAAACCTTTATTTCACAGTGCGCATAACTGTACCTACACTCAGCGCCTCCCGTTCGGAGGCATTTACTTAGCAGAAGCCGAACCATGTTCGTAGGCTTCCCGACGCATGGGGTCGGGTTCCGATGCCATGGGCAATGCAGTTAGCTCATCGAGGGGCCAGGTGCCTATGGGACTAGTTGCGCTGCTGATGGCTAGGTTTTTTGCTGGCTGTTCTCGTTCAGTGTGCATAGCATTGGCTCGGTGCACGTTGCAATGCGTCTGCGCGTCAAGCGGAAGCCGAACCTGGCGTGTAGGCATCTGCGCGCATAATACGGGATCGGACTTCGATGCAAGCGGCACATCAACCGGTCCAGTGTTTGGCCAGGAGATTTGGGACGAGATGCTTCGCTGCTGGCTAGGTGCATCGCTTGCCGCTCTCCCAGTGCGCATGGTATAGGGTCGGTGCATGCGGCAATGCGTTCTGGGAGGCTGAACAGTGGGCGCAGGTGGCTTGCTACCGACGCTCTGGGCCAGGCTCTGCGCCATCGCTGAGCATCGATGTCTGGCGTGTGGCTTTGGGTCGGCGTGTTGGCGGGACTGTGCTGCTCAGCTTTGGCTTCCATATCCCGCCCGTCCTGGACGTGCACTCTGCGTGCCGCCGTCTGCCTGTTGATGGCAGGCCCCCGCCGTGGCATGTCCTCTGCTTAATGTAGCTTCGCTGGCGCGTTCGCGGCAGCGCCGCCGCTCTGTCAGTGCCGTTTGGAAAATGCTCGCCGCTCAGTGCGCATGGCCTCGGATCGGTGCACGCTGCAATCTTTCCGCGCGCGCCTCGACGGCGCCTGCGTCGGAGGCTGCGCTTCAAGCGGAAGTCGAACCCGGCATGTAGCCATCCGCCCACACCTGGGGTCGGACTCCGATGCCAGCGGCAATGCAACCAGTCCGCTTTGCGGCCCGGTGCCTTAGGGACGAGTTGCTCTGCTGCTAACGAGGTGTATCGCTTGCCGCTCTCTCAGTGTGCATAGCATGGCTCGATGCATGCTGCAATCTGTTGCCGCGCACGGCTTTCGGGCCTTGTGCGGAAGCCGGGCCAGGTGCGCAGGCTCGCCGACACACAGGAAGGGGCTCCGACTGCACTGGCAAAGCAACAGGTCCCTACGTCTGGCCAGGAGCCAAGGGATAGTTGCTCTGCTGTTGCTGAGGTGTCTTGCCGCTCGCCGGGTGTGCTTAGCTTCGGCTCGGTGCCCTGGTGCATGGCCTCTCGCTCGGCACACTCGTGTTGCCCTGTCGCGTAGAGTGTGCTCCCAGCCTCCGGTATGGGATTCTGAACCGTGGGCGCAGGTAGCTTGCTACCGGCGTTCTGGATCGGGCTCCGCGCCATCGCAGAGCAAGGAGGTCCAGTGCTTGGCCTCGTGCCGTGGGGGCTGCGATGCTCTGCTTTGGCTTCCTTCTTCCACGCGTCGCAGGACGTGACTCTGCTGCCGCCGTCTGCTTCTTGTGGGCGGTGAGCCCTAGCCGTGGCATGCACTCTGTTTGATGTAGCTGCGCTGGCGCGTTGCAGCTTGGCTGCGTACCAGCCCGCCTGTTCGTTGCATTGCCCGCGCGCCATGGCGGAGGCCGAACTGAGAGGGCAGGTGGCTCCACGGACACTTTGGTTCGCTTGCGACCGCCATCGCAGAGCAAGCAAAGTATCTATCGAGTGGCTTCGAGCCAATGGGGATGAGTTGCTCTGCTTTGGCGCGTGTGTCCTTCTGTTGCGGGTTGAGTCGCCGTGATTGCTCGGATGCCGTTTCACCGCTTTCTTCGGCCAGGGAGGTGGGCGGTTTCTAGGCATTCAGGTGAATCTGCGAGGGTGCCTTGGGCATGAGACCGTGCGCTGCCGCCGCAAAGCCAGAGAGAAGCGCCTCCGTCCGAGGTGCAGTATGAACTGGGAGCTCCTGACCTCTTTAGACGCGTGGATCATCATCATCGTCCTCACCATGATCAGCAACATTATCATCATCTCCACCATCATCATCAGCCTCCTCCTCCTTTTCCTCTTCCTTCTCCTTCTCCTTCTCCTCCTTCTCCTCTTCCTCCTCCTTCTGCCGCCGCAGCGCGATTTGGCGGCCCGCGGAGCTCTGGTGGGGATCCCTAGCCGAGTTGGTGGCCCTGGGAGCTGTGTTTGCTGCCCCGGAAGTGCAGGGTGTGGCCTTCGTAGATCGGCAGGCGGTCCTCGTAGCTCAGCCGCTGTCCCTCGTAGCGCTCAGCTATTGGCCCTCCTGGCTCTACCTGTGGCCCTCGTAGCTCAGCTTACGGTCCTCCACTGAGCTGAGCTTCTTGCCCTCGTCCCTCTGCAGGTTGCCCTGGTAACTCTGGCGGAGAGTATCCCAGCTCAGCAGGTGGCCGTGTTGGCTGAGCTGGCGTCGTAATTCAGCTGGCTCTCGTAGCTCAGCAGGTGGCCCTAGTAGCTCGGCTTGTGGCCCAGTGGTCCGGGCAGCCCAAGGCGGCAACGCACCCCCTTTTAGGGACGCTCAGCGACCCTGCTCATCCCGCCGCTCCCGTCGCCCTGGGGGCAATGGTCGAGGGCGCTGGCGGCTCTCGAAACTCTGCCGGCAGGGTGGGCGGCAGGGTGAGGAAACCATATGCGGTGCAGTCGTCCAGCCGTAGTTGTTGTCGTCGTATGCGGCATACCCGTGATCCACCAGTACCTCCACGACAATGTACGTGGTCACCCATTCGGGTTCCTCGGCCTTGTCGTGTCTTGTGTCGTACATTGTGTTGCAGTTGTCGCAATTGCTTTGGAGTTCGCCGTACTTTTTGATGCTGTACTTTTTGACGCCGTACTTTCTGATGTCGAACTGGACGGGCGCGCTTCACCACCGAGTTGACATCCTTCGGAGTGGTATAGCCGCCTGTCCGCGCAGCGTAGCCCAGCCTACGCGCTGCAGCGCGTGTTGCTCTCGGCCTCCAACGGCCGTGGATGGTCTCGTAGCCCTTCGCGACCTAGATTGCTGGCGCCCGCGGCCTCCGTTCCGCCATCGCGCGGCGGCAGGCCGTGCGGGGTGAGGCCGGCCCCGCGGCCACGGGGCCACGAGTGCTTGGCATGGATCTTGCATATGCCCTTGAGTTACATGGGTACGGAACCCTCCTCTTCCTCATCCTCCACCTCATCCTCTCAGTCATCATCGTCATCATCATCAGCATCATCATCAGCATCATCAGCATCATCATGATCATCATCCTCAGCATCATATCATCAGCCTCCGCATCCGCATCATCAGCATCAGCATCATCATCAGCATCATCGTTATCATCATCATTATCACCATCACCATCACTGTCAGCATCACCATCATCATCATCAACACCATCACCACCATCATCAACGCAACAGCATCATTCGCATTATCAGTATCGTTGCATTCGTAATCATCGTCATCATCATCACCACCATCATCAACATCATCACCATCACCATCACCATCACAGCCGTCGTCAGAATCGTCATCGTCAAATACCGTCAGCACCATCATCAACATGATCACCATCAGCATCATCACCGTCATCGTCATCATTATCGTCGTCAGCATCACCACAATCATCAACACCATAATCTATCATCAACACCTTCATCCTTGCAAACACCAGTATGTACAGCATCAGCATCGTAATCATGCTCATCGTCAACGTCGACGTCATCATCATCATCATCACCATCAGCAACGTTGACACTGTCGTCATCACCATCATAATCGTCATCCGCATCATCATCATCAACAACATCATCATCACGATCAAGCCCAACACCATTACAACCACCATCATCACCACCACCATCACCATCATCACCATCACCACCATCATTGTCTTCAAACGTATCATCGCCATCATCCTCCGCATCGTTATCGCCATCTTGATCATCATCATTACCATTATCAGCAGCACCAGCACCAGCATCACCATCAGCATCACCACCATCATCATCATCATCATCAGCAGCAGCAGCATCATCATTATCAGCAGCAGCAGCATCAGCATCAGGTGCGCCGACGCGATGCTGGCGGCGCTGGGGCACTGAGGGCCCTCGCGCGCTCCTTAGGCGTGGCATGTCGGGAGTGCGCGGCAAGAAGGCCTCCGCACCATGACCATTATCACTGCCACCATCACCACAATTATCGCCATCATCACCACCAGTAGCATCATCACCATCTACCAGCATCATCATTATCAGCACCACCACTATCACCATCAGCATCAGCATCAGCATCAACATTGTCATCATCACCATCATTTTCACTCTCATCATTATTATAATAATCATCCACATCAGCATCACCATCATTATTAACATCATCATCACCATCATCATCATCCTCATCATGCTCTTCCCGCTGATCATCATCCTCCTTTGCCTCCTCACGCTTTCTTGATCCAGACCCCAAGTCGCTTCTGCTCCTCGGCGATGGCCCAGGCTCGTGGGTTTCCCATGCAGCCAGTGCACCCACTGCGGCGACCATTTGGACCCCGCCTTCGACCTGACCAGGCAGCAGGGCCAGCCTGCCTTCTGTCTCGTCTGCTGGGAGGAGGACGAGGAGGAGGACGAGGAGGAGGAGCAGGAGGAGGAGCAGGAGGAGGAGGATGAGGAGGAGGGGGAGGAGAGGGAGGAGGAGGGGGAGGAGGAGAGGGAGGAGGAGGAGGAGGAGGAGGAGGAGGAGGAGGAGGAGGAGGAGGAGGAGAGGGAGGGGGAAGAGAAGGTTTCTCCTCCCGACACTCCCTGTCTCCTGTTATTCCTCCTCTTCGTCCTCATCGATCCCTCCTCCGCCCGCAGCATCATTATCCGCCTGCGCCTCGTCATCCCTGTGATCTTCCTCGTTCCTGGACCTGCGGCGCAAGATGGCGGCAGTCGCTGGACCGTGTTGACCGAGTCGGCGATCGATGGAGATCTGGGGCGGAAGCTTCCTCGGGGAATTACTTGAAGGATGGTTCCGGCCGAGGCAGACCGGCCCAGGCCGAAGGCAGAGGCCCATCCAGGCGTGGCCCAAGGTGTTGCCGATGGTCCGCGGCATCGAGATCGCCCGACGGTTTCGCCACGTTCGGGGGCCCATCTCTGCGCTGGTGGTCACGCTGATGGGCGACGACTGGTACCCAGCGGGCCCCATGGGGGGGCGGGGCTCTTCCCCGACGGCAGCCGCGACGTGTGGACTTTTCCCGTCGCGGATGCCTTGGCAGATGGTTCCCGTCGGCGGCCTGTGGAGACGTTCGGCGACTCGGTCGTTGGTGCTCTGTGGCGCGACGCTGCAGCGCAATGGTGTGGAGGGGGCCTCGTCGAAGGAGGTGCAGATCTCTCAGGTCTCCGACGGTTTGTTCGGCAGCTGCGACAGCTCCCAGGGGAGGCATCGGTTGGAGGAGGTCATAGTCGCCGTCGCGGTTGGCGGCACGTGGCCCGGTTCTCGACTGGCCGAGGCAGCGTTGTTTGCAGAAGACCATGTCGAGGTTCTGTGTTGCAGGTGCGGGCACGAGCTGGAGTCTCCCTTGCCCGTCACTGGGGCTGTGAGTGCAGCAAAGGCTCGGAGGCGCACGACGCCATCGAGCCGCTCATCGCCAGAGCTGGCGCCGAGGCCCAAGCCGATCGTTCCCTGCTTCTGGCTCCGCGGACTGGTCCCGATGTCTTAGTCGGCTGTCAGCCCACCCGCGGACGCAGAGGTGTGGGCCCCCGGGGGCGTCGACAACGTGTTCCCTGGGCACGGCCGGAGCTGGTCGCCCACGTTCGCGTTCGGCCATGCTTGCGGTTTTTTTTTTTTTTTTATTTGTTTGTTTTTTTTTTTTTTCTTTTTTTTTTTTTTTTTTTTTTTTTTTGTTTTTTTTTTTTTTTTTTTTTTTTTTTTTTTTTTTTTTTTTTTTTGTTTTTTTTTTTTTTTCTTTTTTTTTCCCCTTATTTTTTTTTTTTT
>CAUYUJ010003669.1:151947-161947 GCA_963575745.1 Prorocentrum cordatum
TCGTGACTGGGATTCGTGTCTCGAGGTCGGCGTCAATTTTTCCCCGCCGGGGCTTTCCAACAACAGACCTACAGCGTCTTCGATCGTAGCGTGGTGATGTCTTTGCTTCATCCTTTCGGTCATGTTTTGTCGCAGTCTGTGTGTGGTGTCACGCTGATGGAAACCACAACCGCAGAACTTGCGACTACAGTGCGTTTTGTGCCGGGAACACCGCTGCGATCCATTCACATTTATTTGCATGGATCGGGAGGGGGATCCCCAAACTAAGCCCGCGCCTCAACAGACGCGTCCCCTGTTCCAGCGTGGGGGTTTTGTGTACTAGGCGAGGGACGTGATGGAAGCATAATGTATATGGGATCCGTATGCGGGCTTGTGGTCATTGATTGTGGTCATCCGCATTTTGTCGGGGCAGTGCAGGATGAGGCCTCGATGTCATTCGCGGCGGAAGCGTCCGCCATGATATGGGCACTCATTTGGGCGCTGAGGCCCAAGGACCTTTATGGACAGTGCGCAGTCAGGGTCTTTTCAGACAACATGTCAGTCGCTTATGTCGCTTTTCGGTTTGCCAGGGCTTCGTCTCAGCATAGTGTTTGTGTTGTGCGTAATGTGGTTTTGCTTATGAACAATGTTGTTGATGTGTCCCATGCGCATGTGCACTCTCATTGCGGTCATCCTTGGAATGAGCTTGCCGATAAGTTGTGCGATGCAGCAGGTCATGGATCCGCGCACCCAGGCATCAGGAGCGACACTATTTTCGCGGAATTTTCTTTTCCAGCCAACCCAAGCGGAAATGATGTGGACTGGCTCTTTCTCGGGGGGTCGAGTGCCCAACGGAAGGAGGGGTGCCCCACTGATTTGCACGAGGTTGGATCCATGCACTTGGGCAGTATCGAGATTGATAGATATTTGCCCGCGCCTGTCATTGCCGAGCGGATCGATTCGGATCGCAGCCGGCCAATGGACAGCACACCGATCACAGCATGTGAGTTGCGACTCTTTGGTCACAATGCCTTAACTCTTAGGGCGCATGCGAAGTTTGAAGTTGCCTTGGCACAGCTTGAGGCTCGGAAGTTTCATGTTGCGGGTTTCCAGGAGTCTCGCAGCAAAGTCACGGGGAGGAAGATGGTGGAGGACAGCATCAGCGGAAAGAAATCCATTGTGATTCAGAGCGCTGGGTTGTCCAATATCTATGGGTCACTTGGGCGTTCCATTATTTTGTCAGCGTCTCGCCCTTTTTTCTTGCAAGGAACTCACAATGTGTTCATTCGCATCGATGACGTTGTCATTCATCATGCTTGTCCAAGGGCGTTGGTTGTAATCGTATCAACGGCCGCGTGTAGATGTGTTGTTGCTTCGGTGCATGCGCCGCATCAGAAACACCAGGAGTGCATGCCTTGGTGGAAGGAGGCTGGGGCGCTACTGCCACCAGCGTTGCGGACGCTCCCAGCGTTAGTGATGATGGATGCGAACATCACTGTGCCATCGGCCTGGCCCTCAACGCCCCTCGTGGGTGGGGGCCGCGAGGCTTTGCCGAGCAATGCGGTCAATTCGTTTGTTTTCGAGCAGTGGGTGTCTGACTGTGGACTCTGGTGCCCCGCTGCGCGGCCGGACATGTGGGCAGGGGGAACGGCCCATCACACATATATAGGACATGGATGTGCGACCAGGAATGATTACATTGTTTTGTCTTGTAATGTTGAATGCGCTGAGGGTTCATATACCGTGGATGATGTATATGACACGGCAAATGAGCGCGATGATCACCTCATGAGTTGCACCCGCGTCAAGATGCAGCCTAATTTTTCACGCTCGATGCTGCGGCGCTGGCTGGCGCCGTACGACAGGCGCGGCCCGGAAGACCCAATGAAGGTGCATCGTTTTAGGCAGCTGCTCGCGGAGTTGCCGCCAGTCCCTTTCAATGTTGATCCCACTTCCCATTCCTTCATCAGGTAATCCCAAGTGCAAGACGCGGCGGTGCAAGCTTTCCCGAAGCCCAAGCACGTGAAGCGCAATGCCGCACTAAGCCAGGGCACGCTTGACCTTGTCTTACGGAGAGGTGTGCTTAGGAAACGGTTTCGGTCACTCGGTAAGGACATTGCGCATTTGCTTGATAAAACAGCGCGCCACGTTGTCTTCCGGGCCTGGGCGGCTGCAGCGGGAGGGGGGCCGGCGCCACTGGTGGATTGTATGTAGCAGCTTGTTTTGGGACGCCTGTCTCAACAGGAGTTTTTGCGGCGCGGTCATTGACGAATTGTCGAATGAACTCAGAGAAGCTCTTGACAAAGATGCTGCCGATTTTGCGGAGCGGAAGCGGCTTGAGTTGGAAAGTGCAGCGGCCGATGTGTCGACGCGGCGCATGTTCAATGTGCTGAAGCCTCTCTATAAGCCCGCCCAGCAGTCGGCAGCATGCGCGAAGAAAGCAGATGGCACTGTCACGTTGTCAGCCTCTGAAACAAAGCGCGAAATAGCCGAGCATTTTGCCATGTTGTTGCAAGGTGGCCACATTACCATGCGTGACTTGATAGAGAAAGATCGGATTGACAACCTCGTCGTTGCAGATCGCACAGTTGACGCAATTGACTTCGGCCTCGCCCCGAGCATTTCGGAGGTTGCTTGCATTTTTGCACGCATGAGGCCCATGGTTGGAATATCTGGAGATTGCAGTGGGTCCGAACTGTCCATGGCTGCGCCTCTTGAGACTGCCCGGTTGTTCCACCCGCTCGTCTTCAAGTCAGTGGTTTCTCTGCAGCCGCCTTTGCAGTGGAAAGGGGGGCGTCTGTTTGAGATATACAAAGGGAAAGGGGCTATGACCGAGATCCCGTCTTACAGGGACGTGACCATTTGCGAGGCGGCGTCCAAGTCGCTGTCCCTCCACATGCGGCCACGTGGGATGCCCGTCCTTGCAGCGACGAGTTCAAACTTGCAGTTTGGAGGTGGTTTCAGAGGAGGGTCAACGGAGTTTGCCCACCTGTACATGGTGGCGTGCATGGACGTTGCCAGGGCTAAGACGCTATCCTTTGGTGCTTTGTTCGTTGACTTGCAAGCGGCATTTGCTAGCATTGCGAGGCTTCTTGCTTTTCCCGCGCCGCCGGCGTCAATGGACGCATTTGTCGCCAGACTCTTGGCTGCAGGATTTTCTGCCGAGGACGCCGCGGAAATCGTCGAGGGCCTCTGTGCCTACGAGCATTGGACCGCGAGCGGAGGCACGACGCATTATCTCGCGATGCTGAGTAAGCTGCACAGACAGTCCTGGTTCGCTATGGAAGGCGTCGCAGGGTGCCTGCAGACTACATCCGGGAGTCTTGCTGGTAATGCTCTTGGGGACTTTGTGTTCCTCCTCGCCTTTAGCCGCGTGGTCCGCGCTGTCGAGTTGCGCCTTGCTGCTGCCGGTTTGCTGTTCGAACTCCCAGCGGAACCGTTGATCCCCGGGTTCGGCGTTGAGCCGGCGAACGGGCGGCCCGCGGAGCCAGTGCAACTTGGCGCAGCCGGTCATATGGATGATGTCGTCCAGCCATTGTTTGGGCAGGCTTACGAGATCGTGGATAAAATGAAGGCGCGCGCCACCATTTTTGAGGACGTTTTCTCCATGTATGGTTTACGCGTCAATTTCAAACGGGGCAAGACGGAAGCATTATTCCGTTTCGTTGGCCAGGCGAGGCGCAGCGGCAGCTGTTCGGCGATGCCGGGGGCCTCATTCAATTCGAGACTCGCGGCGTGCAGCGCCAGCTGGTTGCCACGGCCCAGTACAAGCACGTTGGTGCGCTTACTTGTTCCGCGGATTCGATGCACCCAGAGATCACAGCCAAAGTCGGCGCGTTGAGAGGAGTTTTCCAGCAATTGCGCTACACAGTGCTGCAGCGAAGTTCTGTTCCTGTTGAAACACGGCTTGCCTTATGTCAAGGGGTGGTGTTCACGCGTGGTCTGCACCAGGCGAGCACATGGCCCCAGTTGCACACTGCTGAGCTGACGAGAGTCCACACAGCTGTGACGCAGGTATATTCATCCGTGATGAAAGGAGCCTCGACGGACCCTCGGTGCCCGTCTCACGCATCCATTTCCGAGCATGAGTGTTTCATCGCACCTGCGACTATGATCTTGTGCATGCGGGTGGGGCTTTTCAGCAGAGTGTGTTTGCAGGCCCCGCGTGCTCTGTGCGTTGCGCTGTGCCACACCATTGGGGTACGCAGGTCTTGGATGCATGCCGTTTCTGCTGATTTGGACTTGTTGACTTCGTGTTCTGATTCGTTTTCTGACTACGCAACCAAGCCCATACGATAATGGGTTCCAGTGATCCGCTCCAATCCGAAACGCTTCACAGCGGCGTTGAAAGACGCCAGGCAAGAACGTGCGTTTAATGAGGTGAGGACGTGGGCGAAAACCCGGCGCATGGCCGAAGTGAACAGTATTTTCTCGTGCCACTTTTGTTCGTACACATGCGACTCGAGACAGAAATTGGCCACCCATGCTTTCTCAGTGCATGGTGTAAGGCGCCGCGCGCGCGACCTGATTGATATCAACCATTGTCCTGCATGTATGCAGTTTTTCCACACCCGCGTGAGAGTGGTGACCCATTTGGAGGAACGTTCTGAAAAATGCCGCTCTGTCGTCATGGCGACTTTCAGCAAATTGCCGGAGGATGTTGTTGCCGACCTCGATCGGAAAGACGCCAGAGACGCCCGCGAGCGAGCCAGAAAGGGCCAGAAGCCACACCACGCTGATGCTCCGGTCAGCCAGTTGAAGGGCCCGTTGACCCGGGAAGCGTCTGAAGCTGGTCTGAGCCATAAGTCCCCCCCTCTTGTCTCTCTTTCTCCTTTGAGCCGCGGGGTGCTGTTACGACGCTGACGTCCTCTTTAGGAGGGTCCGCCCATGTACTGTCCTTTTCCTTGTGCCTCCACCTTGCATGCATGTGTCTCTTCACGCGCGCGTTCCAAGCTGCTCGGAAACGAAACGAGGAGGAGGAGGAGGAGGAAGAGGAGATGAATGACAAGTCCTGAAGGTCTCCGCGGTTTGTGGCGAGCCCCGCAAGGAGGCCTCACAAGTTACTAGTGTGCTCGTTGGCCCGTTTGGCGTTCTGGTGTACACAGGCGTTGTGGTGCACGGAGGCCCTGTGGCGTGCGTAGGCGCTGCGGTACACATGGTTGCTGTGCTGTACACAGGCGGTTTGGCGTACATAGGCGTTGTGGTGCACGCAAGCAACGAGGTGGACGCAGGCGCTGTTGCGCACACGGCTGCTGCAGATTACACAGGCACTGCGGTGTACATGGGCGACGTGGTGCTGCGGTGCAGGCGGCTGATGTGGTGTACGAAGGCAGTGCGGTGTACAGAGGCGGCGGTGTGTTGCACGCAGGCATTGGGCATTATCGTGTACGCCAGGACTATGGTGCATGCGGGCTGTTGGTGCGCCGGTGGCGCGGACGCACCTTGGCGGGTGCACGCTGCGGCCACCGTTACTGTGACCATCCCGCCCGAGCCCCCCCCGCCTCCGAGTAACGACCGTTATACATTGGAGGGAGAAAACGCTCACAGGAGGAGGAGGAGGAGGAGGTTGGAACAGTCGGAGGAAGAGGGTGGGAAAGCAAACGGAGGGGGAGGAGGAGAAGAGGGGTGCGGAGGAAGAGGAGGAGTGAGCAGGAGGAATCGAATTTTGCAAATTCCATCGCTGCGACTGGATATCGTTTAGGCTGTTGTTCGCGATGCCGGTCTGTGGAAGCAGCTTGGAGTAGTTCTGTACCGCGCAGTTGTCAACATTTGTTGCCTCATCCCCCTCGTCCTCAAGATCCTCATCTCTTATCCGTTTCCCTTTCCTGCTCCTCATCAATCTTTCATAGTGGCTCTTTCTTTGGAGACGAAAAGGGGCGCGCGCCGAAATCCATTCCAGACGAAATTGAGGTTTTTCTTAGAGTTTCAGTGTGCAGGCGCGCCCTGCCGCGCGGTGGTTCCCAGACGCACCTTAGAGCGTGCTGACGTATAATGCGAGGCATTCACATTGCACGTTGCGCATGCTATCGCGTGCAAATCACGCATGGCTTGAGCTACTTCGCAGACGCTTTCTGGCGAGGCCCTTCGGGGGCCCTCTCAGGGCCCGCCGGGGTCGCCGAGTGCCGCGAGCTTCCGGCAGCCATTGTCGACAGTTGGCAAAAGCAACGTCGCCGAAATGGTCGCCGAAAGAGCCGTCGAAAAGGCCGCCGAGATTGCCGCCGAAGGAGCCGCCGAAAGTGCCGTCGGAAGGGCCGCCAGAATTGCCGCCGAAATTGCCGCCGAAATTGCCGCCGAAATCGCCGCCGAAATTGCCGCCGAAATTGCCGCCGAAATTGCCGCCGAAATTGCCGCCGAAATTCCAGATGGTTCCGCCGAGAAAAGACCGAATTTGACCTTGGCTGTGACTCTATGCTTGTGTCTGCGGCGTCATCGCGCTTACTGGAACAGCGATTTCGCTTGCGACGGGGCAATCAAAATTTCGGCGGCTGAATTTCGGCGGCGATTTCGGCGGCTGAATTCCGGCGGCTATTTTGGCGGAGTTCGCAATCATTTCGGCGGCAATTTCGGCGGCAATTTCGGCGGCAAGTTCGGCGGCAATTTCGGCGGCAATTTCGGCGGCGATTTCGGCGGCAATTTCGGCGGCAATTTCGGCGGCAATTTCGGCGGCGATTTCGGCGACGATTTCGGCGGCCTTTTCGGCGGCTCTCCTGGCGGCCCTTTCAAGGACCATTTCGGCGGTTTTGCTCTTGACAGCTGTCGACGAATGCTGTTGGGAGCTCGCGGCGCTCAGCTTCGGTAAAGAGTCGATGCGCGGCGACGCAGACTGACCTGACCTCAGCCCGACGATGATTGTAACATTTGAAATCTTGTGGTTTTGGCGGTGATGATGGCGACGGCCGCGGTAATGTTTGGTTCAGCATGGATGCTCGTCAGGGGGCATTACAGGCTGGCCTACGCGCCCAGCACTGCATGCTTTCAAACAAGGAAAAATTGTCGCGCAACTCCTTCGGAATTCGGCGGCTATTTGGGGGGCCGTGGTGGCTCCAAAGGGCTGTCCTCGGTGACAATCTTTACTTCTTATGATTAAATACCCCCACATCCCCACCTAGCCGGCCGATAGCAACCCCGCCGCCCTAATTCTCAAAAAAACAACACTGCTTTCCCTCGCCAACATGTCGTCGAGTTGCGACAAGTGCAGCAGGAATGGGACGGAATAAACATCGCTTGGGTAACTCTAAGCAGGCGGTCGCGTCCTACCCATCAAAAATCATACAAGGTCAACGTTTCTTTATCGTCAACATGGACTTTCTCGTCGTCTACGCTGCGAAAGTGTAGCAGGAATGGGACGCGACGCACGTCGCGCGCGGACGCCTGGCCAACCCTACGCGGGACCCCCCCTTCCTACCTGTAAAAAACACCGCAACGTGAACGTTTTTACCGCCAACATGTAGCTTCTCCTCGTCGGGGCGCACATCGCGCGGGGACGCCTGCTCGTCAACATGGACTTTCTTGTCGTCGACGCTGCGGCCCGTCGGGTTGAGGAGTTGGGCGGGCGGCAAGTCTCAATGCCTCAAGCAAGTGCGGTTCAAGCAAGTGCCTCAGGATACCCCCAAGAGGTCGAACATAAAGGCGTCCAGGAGGTCTTCGGGGGGCAGCGCAAATATTGATTTTCATTTGGTGTTTGAAGGATTGTGAGGTTAGCATCTAGTTGTGTTGGCAATGTTCCAACCCGGAAGATAAATCCAAGAGGCCCTCCAGATCTCCTCCCCCTTCCTCCCTCATCCCCCTCCCCGGCCGCACCCCTCTCCGTCATCCCCCCCTCGTGCAGGGTACTGGTTCGAAGACTTCCTGGAGCTCGGAGACCCGGACAACCGGAACCCGCCCGTGCGCGTGCGGAGGGGCGCGGGGGGGGGGGGGGCGGGGGAATTTTGGCCACGAAGGCCTTCCCAGCAGGTCAGAGTGGAAGGGAGCAGGAGGCAGGAGAAGGAGGAAACAGGAGGCAGGAGGAGGAGCAGGAGGAAGAAGAGGAGAAGAAGGAAGAAGCGGGAGGAAGATCAGGAGGAGGAATTGGAGGCGGATTTGCACCAGCAGGCCACGGAGCGCGTCGCCTTCGTCCTCGTCGGCACATTTCGTCGTCGCCATCGTCCTGTTACCCTTTCTCCTCCAGGAGGGGGGAAAGGTGGAGGAAGAGGAGGGGCATGAGGAGGGTAAGGAGAAGGGAAGATCGAGGACGAGGGCCCACCCGCCCACCCATCCTCCTCCTCCCCCCCTTCCTCCTCATTGCCCTCCTCCACCGCATCATCAGCAGAACCATCACTCGTGCAGGTGGTCGGCTGTATAGGTGGGCCCATGGACGAGCCGTCGTGCCCGGGCCCCGGGCCCCTGACGCCGGGCCTTCGGCCGCGGACGGCTGGCCCCAGATGCATCCAGATTCAAGTCGGGCCTGTCCCACCACAGGAGGAATATTCAGACACGGTCCAAAAAACTATCCAGGGACGATTGTTTGATTGTTGTGCTGGCCTCCGGCCAGTGCCGCCGATCCTTGGCGCTCCGGATAATGATGCTGATGCTGATGCTGATGCTGATGATGATGATGATGGTGATGGTGATGATGATGATGATGATGATGATGATGATGATGATGATGATGATGATGATGATGATGATGTTGATGTTGATGTTGGTGATGATGATGGTGATGGTGATGATGATGCTGATGATGATGATGATGATGATGATGTTGATGATGATGATGTTGATGTTGATGTTGATGTGTATGTTGATGCTGATGGTCATACAGATGCTGAGGCTGAGGCTGAAGCTGAAGCTGATTGTGATGATAGTAGTGATGAAAATGATGATTCTGATGATGTTTATCACGGTAATGGCCATGGTGAAGAGCATGAAGCTGGCG
Organism: Prorocentrum cordatum; assembly: GCA_963575745.1. NCBI lineage: Eukaryota > Dinophyceae > Prorocentrales > Prorocentraceae > Prorocentrum > Prorocentrum cordatum. The sequence continues at coordinate 160,841 of CAUYUJ010003669.1, forward strand.
ATGACGACGACGATAATCAGGATTGTAATGCTGGTGATGGTGATTGTGGTGATGATAGCTGATAATGCTGACGGTGGTGTTGATGCTGATGTTATGAATTCTCAGGGTACTGGGAATGGACGACCGTGTATGGCGTCGGGAATGGCGTCCCCCCTTCCCCCCGTCTACGGCTCCCGAGCAGCGAACCCCTCCCCGGGTCCCGAGCACCCCCCCCCTGTCCACGGCTGAACCCCCCCCAGCTACCGAGCACTGAATGGCGTCGGGAATGGTGTCCCCCCGGAAAATCCCAGAAATCAAAAAATCAAAACCCGGACTTTCAAAAGTCTGGGTTTTGGGAGGATTTGTAATGAAACACCCAGACTTTTATAAGTCCGGGTTTTTAGTAGGGGCAGGAGAGCACTGGAGAGGAGAGAGGAGAGGAGAGAGGAGAGTAGTGAGGAGAGAGGAGAGGAGATTGGAGAGGAGAGAGGAGAGGAGACAGGAGTGGAGAGTGAGGAGAGGAGAGAAGAGAGTAGAGAGGAGAGAGGAGAGGAGGTAGGAGAGGAGAGAGGAGTGGAGAGAGGAGAGGAGAGAGGAGAGGAGAGAGGAGAGGCGAGAGGCGAGGCGAGAGGAGAGAAGAGAGAGGAGAGGAGAGAGAGAGGAGAGAGGAGAGGAGAGAGGAGAGGAGGAGAGGAGAGACCTCAAAAACGACTTCTGAAACGGCCTCAAAAACGACCTCCGAAACGACTTCCGAAACGACATCCGAAACGACCCCCGAAATGGCATCCGAAACGACATCCGAAACGGCCTCCCAAAAGGCTCCGAAACGGCTTCCCAAAAGGCTCCGCAACGGCCTCCCAAAAGGCTCCGAAACGGCTTCCCAAAAGGCTCCGAAACGGCCTCCGACAAAACCTCCCAAAGGCCTTTGAAATTGCCTCCGAAACGACCTCCGAAACGGATTCCGACACGGCTTCCGACACGTCCTTCGAAACGGCTTCCGAAACAGTTCCGAAACGGTTTCCCGCTCAGTTTCCGAAACAGTCTCCCACATGGTTTCCAGCACGGTTTCCGAAGCAGTTTCCGACACGGTTTCCGAAACAATTTCCGACACGGTTTCCGAAACGGCTT